>JAJTUV010003046.1:0-130491 GCA_021653895.1 Mastomys natalensis
GGCCAGACAAGGCATCCATCTGCTACATATGTTCCAAGGGCCTTGGACCAGCTCATGTATGCTCTTTGGTTGGTGGCTCATTCTCTGAGAGCACCCACAGGTCCAGGTTAGCTGACACGGTTGGTCCTGTGGCATTTATCATCCCCTTCAGTTCCATAGGGGTTCCTGACTTCTGTCCAATGTGTGGCTGTATCTCTGTATCTGTCCCACTCAGCTGCTGGGTAGAGCCTTTCATAGGGACAGCCATGATAGGCTCTTGTCTGCAAGCACAAGAGATCAGTGCCCATCCATGGGATGTATCCATCCTCTCGGTCTCTGCTCCATTTTCCCTGCAATTTAATTTTATAGGAGCAATTTTGGCTTGTATGTGGGTTGGTGTCCCACTCCCTCTACAGGGGTCCTGACTACTAGAGGTAGTCTCCATACCTGCACTGTTGGGCATTCCGCTAAGGTCATCTGCATTGAGTCCTGGGAGCCTCTGTACAACCAGGTCTCTGGGACTTCCTAGAGATTCCCCCGCCCCCACAGCTGCATATTTCCATTCATTCTCCTGGCCCAATGGGCTTCTCTCCTGTCTCCCACCTCCATACCTGATCCTGCCCCCTTTTCCTCTCTCTGTCCCTCTCCCACCCAGATCCCTCCCTCCCTCTGGCTCCATGACTATTCTGGTGGTTTCTCAGAAAACTGAAAGAGTTTATACCTGAGAACCCAGCTTTACAGCTCCTGGGCATATACCAAAAGATGCTCTACCATATCACAAGGACATGAGCTCCACTGTGTTCGTAACAGCCAGAAACTGGAAACAACCCAGATGTCCTTCAACAGAGGATTATGGATATAGAAAATGTGGTTCGTTTTACACAATGGAATACTATTCAGCTATTAAGAACAATGACTTCCATGAATTTTTTGCAGGTAAATAGATGGAACTAGAAATATCATCCTGAGTGAGTAACCTCGTCCCAAAAGGACATGCATTAGTATGCATTCACTGATAAGTGGACATTAGCATAAAACACTGCATATTCACGATACACTCCACAAACCAAAGAAGGTAAACAAGAAGGGAAGATACACTTTTGTATGTTGCTGTATTTTGAGGACCTACACATAGTGTGTACTTCATAAACATTTGTTGAATGAATTTTAATAATAGCTTCCTTGTTAGGATTGGTCTCTTGTGTCTTTCTGTGTTTCTGCATTCTACTGCATTGTCCCATCTGTCTATTCGCGCATCAAAATCCCCTTTTCTATTCACTGTAACTCTGTAATACATACTGATATCAGGAAGAGTAAATGTTATGTTGACCATTGTTATTCAAATCATTCTACTATGTAGTTTGAATGTGAAATCTAGAGCCAAATTTCCTGGACTTGATTCTAGTTCTACTGTTTATTGGTTACATGAACTGGGACAAATGACTTAGCCTTTCTGTGCCTCAATTTTCTTATATACAAAATTGACTCAAAATAATGCTGACTATTCAGGATTATTGTGAGTATTAAACAAATGAATACTGTAAGCATTTAATATGATATTAGAAAACTGCAATCTGCCCTGCATAATAAGTATCAGTTGCTAAGCTTGGCCTTTGTATTTTGATATAACTTTTAGAATCAGCTTTTCATGCCCCTCCCCCAAAGGGTGTATTGGGATTCTGGGTTTAACTATAAAGAATTCACAGATCATCCATATTTTTATAACACCATGTCTTTTAATTCAGGAAAGTAGATGTCTTTAATGTCTCTCCACCAAGTTTTAGCATTTCTCAGTAGAGACTCTAGTTTTTTGCAAAAAACATTTATTTAATTATTTATTCTTTTTAAAAGTTATTTTTCACAGTCCACTCCCCCACATCTCCCCCCTTCTCTTCTGCTCTGAGAGGGTGGAAGCCTCCCCTGAGTATCACCACCCTGACATATCAAGTCTCTGCATGGCTAGGTATGTCCAAATCCCACTAAGGCCAAACAAGACTGCCCAGTTAGAGGAATGGGTTCTACAGACAGGTAACCGCTTAGAGATAGCCCCTACTCCAGTTGTTGGGGGACCTACATTGAAGACCCAGCTGCACATCTGCTACATATATAGGGGGGCTAGGTACAGCCCGTGTATACTCTTGGTTGGTGGCTCAGTATCTGGAGCCCAAGGGTCCCAGGTTAGAAGACTATTCCTGTGGCGTTCCTATCCCTTTCGGGCCCACAATTCTTCTCCCTGTTCTTCCATAAGAGTCCCCAAGCTCAGTCCAATGTTTGCTGTGGGCCTCTGCATCTGTTTCAGCCAGCTGCTAGGTGGAGCCTCTCAGAGGATGGTATGCTAGGTCTCCATCTGAAAGAATAACAGAGTATCATTCAGTGTCAGGGATTGGTTTGCTTGCCCATAAGATGGGTCTCAAGTTGGGCCAGTTATTACTTGCCATTCCCTCAGTCTCTGCTCCATCTTTGTTTCCTGCATTTTCTTATAGACAGGACAAATTATGGGTTGAAACTTTTGTGTGTGGGTTGGTGTTCCTATCACTACACCAGGGTTCATGCCTGGTTCTATAACCCCAATGCTGAGTCATAGTTAAGGCCACCCCTATTGATTCTTGGGTGTCTTCTTTTACCCAGGTCTCTGGTCATGCCCTGAAGATGACCCCTACTTCCCTATCCCTGTCAGTTGCAGATTTCTATCATTCTCATGGCATTCGGCCACTTCTACTGTCCCTCCTCACACCTGTTGTGAAGTGTCCCCATTCCTTTCCTATCCCCTCTCCCACCCAGTTTCCTCCCTCCATCTGTCTCTTATAACATATTTTTTTCCCCCCTATAAGCGAGATTCATGGTGGATAAGTGTTTTGATGTGTTCTGGGATTCGGTTCGAGAGAATTTTATTCCAGTAATTTTGCATCGATATTCATAAGGGAGATTGGTCTGAAGTTCTCTCTTTCTTGTTGGATCTTTGTGTGGTTTAGGTATAAGCGTAATTGTGGCTTCATAGAATGAATTAGGTAGTGTTCCTTACCGTTTCTATTTTGTGGAATAGTTTGAAGAGAATTGGTATTAGATCTCCTTGAAGGTTTGATAGAATTCTGCACTAAAACCATCTGGACCTGGACTTTTTTTGGTGGGGAGACTTTTAATGACTGCTTTCTATTTCTTTCGCAGTTAGTGGGACTGTTAAGATGGTTTATCTGATCCTGATTTAACATTGGTTAACTGATACTTGTCTAGAAAATTGTTCATTTCATCCAGATTTTCCAATTTTGTTGAGTATAGGCTTTTGTAGTAGGATCTGATGATTTGTTGAATTTCCTCAGTTCTGTTGTTATGTCACCCTATTTCAGTTTGGATTTTATTGATTTGGATACTGTCTCTCTGCCCTCTGATTAGTCTGGCTAGGGTTTATCTATTTTGTTGATTTTCTCAAAGAACCAGCTCCTGGTTTTATTGATTCTTTGTAATAGTTCTCTTTGTTTCTATTTGGTTGATTTCACCCTGAGTTTAATTATTTCCTGCCGTCTATTCCTCTTGGGTGTTTTTGCTTCTTTTTGTTCTAGAGCTTTCAGGGTTGTCTAAATGGATGGGGCTAGAAAATATCATCCTGAGTAGAGATGACCCAATCACAAAAGAACACACATGGTATGCACTCACTGATAATGGATATTAGCCCCAAAACACACAATACCTAAGATTCAACACATAAACCTCATGAACTCAGAAGAAGGAGGAAGACCAAAGTGAGGGTGCTTTTGTCCTTTTTAGAACGAGTATCAAAAGATTCAACCAGAGTCCCAGGATCTAAACCTCCAGCCTGAGAACGACAGGGGCAAGCTGTCCTCTGAGAGGCTCTACCAGCAGCTGACTCAGACAGATACAGACATCCAGAGCCAAACAGTGGATGGAGCTTGAGGACTCTTATAGAAGAATAGGGGGAAGGACTGTGGGCCCTAAGGATGATAGGAACTGCACAGGAAGATCAACAGAGTAAACCAACCTGAACCCTTGGAGCTCTCAGAGACTGAATCACCAACCGTGGAGCATACCTAGTCTACACAGATCTACCTCCATGGGCTGGACCTAGGCCTCCCTGGACATATGTTATAAATGTGCAGCTTGGTTTTCATGCAGATCTCAAACATCTGGAGTGGGGGCTATCCCAAAACATGCAGCCTGTATATGGAGTATGGTCTTCTAGCTGGGTGCCTCATCTGGCCTCAATGGGAGAGGAAGCACCTAGCCTCTCAGAGACTTAAAGTGGGCAGGGTGGGGGATACAGGAGGAGGGGGGTACTCAGAAAACAAGAGATGGGGAAGGATTGTGGGAGGGGGTGACTGGGACGGGTTATAAAGTGAATAAGCAAAAAATAAAATTAAAAATTAAAAAAAAAATAAAAAAAAATAAGTGAGATTCAAGCATCCTTGCTGTGCTTCCTTCTTGTTTAGCTTCTTTGGGTCTGTGGAATATAGCATGTGTATCCTATATTTTATGGCTAATATCCACTAGTATATTAGTATCTAATTTGTTTAAAGTTTCAACTTAATCATAATAAAATAGTTCATGGTAATTACAAATTGGTTTGTTTCTTTCTTTCTTTCTTTTTTTTTTTTTTTTGGTTTTTCAAGACAGGGTTTCTCTGTGTAGCCCTGGCTGTCCTGGAACTCACTCTGTAGACCAGGCTGGCCTCAAACTCAGAAATCTGCCTGCCTCTGCCTCCCAAGTGCTGGGATTAAAGATGTGTGCCACCACCACCCAGCTTGGTTTTGCTTTCTTTTACACTAAGATACTCTAGTTGTGGATTTTCATTGCTTTTAACTGTCTTCTTTATGAATTTATTAGAATTGTCAAAAATTATTTATTTTCAAAAGCCAATCCTTTGAAATACCAATATTGGAGTTCCCTAAATCTACTTTATTACAGTTCATTTTTCTTTTTTACTGGGTTCTCACTCTTCTCTTTAATATTTCCTTTGTTGTAATTTCCCTGGATTATATTCTTGAGACAAGGTCCTATCATCTATCCCTGACTGGCCTGGAATTTACTATGTAGACCAGATTGGTTTCAAATTCGTAGAGCTCCACCTACATCTGCCTGTCAAGTACTGAGGTTAAAGACACATGCCAGGTTACCTTGGGTTTGTTTTTATTATTGCACTTCTAACTGCTTATGTTTGGCATATTATGTATAACTGATAATGCTATCTTTTTATTAAGAATATATTTACTACTATAAATTTCTATGTACAATCTTCATTGCTGCATACACATTCTGATGTGAATTGTTAGCATTATAAGTATTTCTCATTTACATGTGCTTCCTTCTTTGATGCATGAGTTAACCAAATATATATGACTCTAAATTAATATGTCTCTCTCCCCCACTTTTTCAAAAAAAAGGTCAAACAAACAAAGCATACAAAACACAAGACAAAAAAATACTCAAACAAAACAAAATGAAACAAAAAGCCCACAAAAAGCCACATGGTGTCTATTCCATTTTGGCCAACCACACCATTGTCTTGGTATATAGGAGATATCTTGAGTGACACTTGGAGAAATCTAATTTTCCTCTCCTAGAAGGCATCAATTGCAAATGGTTTTTTGGTTAGTGTTGGGACTTTATATCCATCTCCACTTTTCAGTACTGGGACTTTGGTTTTAGAAATAAGACAGATCCTGCGTGTATTTTCACAGGCTTTGTGAGTGAGTTCATGTGTATCAGTCCTGTTGTGTCTGAAAAGATGTTGTTTCTTTGGACTAATCTACCATGTCTGGCCCTTATAATCTTTCTGTCTCCTCTTCTCCATAGATCCCTGAGACTTAAAGAGAGAGCTTTGATAAAGACATCCAATTTAGAGTTGAGTACTCTGAGGTCTCTCACTCTATGCGTTGTCCAGTTGTAGTTCTCTGTGTTGATTATCAACCACTGGGAAAAAAAAGGCATCGCTAATGAAGGTTGAGTATAGCAATGAGTTGTTAGAAGCTATTTTATTGCTATGTTCCTTTAGCAGAGTAACATAAATAGTTTTGGCCCCAGGTATTGTTGGTATCAGGCCCGAACTCAGTGACATCACATCCAGGCAACAGAGGCGACCCTACACCATTGCCAAGGCAACCGCCATACACTCCTAGAATCCACTTGGCTACCTCATCTTTACCTGGGAAAAGGATACATCACCGCCCATATAAATAGGTGGAACTCCCCAACCTTGTTCTCTTTTCTCTCCACCATTTCCTCCCGTTTCTCTCCCACATTTGCCCCTGCCCTGAATAAACCAACCCCCACCCTGGAAGCGTTTGGTCTGGTGTTGTCTGTTCTAAGCTGCGCAAAGTCTAAACAGGTATAGTATAAGTTTCTCACTGTAGCAGTTTCCAGGATTGGATTCCATCTCAAGGTATGTGCCTTAAATCTAATTAAAATGTGTTTGTTACTTTCATATTTGTTGCCACTATTGCACCAGGGCATTTTGCAGGCAGGTCATTTTTTTAGTTCACAGAGTTTATAGCTAGGTGATCTTGATGATTACCTTTTTCCTCTGGGAGGGTCCAGAGTACATCTAGAACCATGGATGCTAGTCCCTAAGGGATGAAGCAGCTCAACTTCTCCATATTTGATGACTTCAGTAAGTTGTGTCTTCAGCAATAGGACCTTCCCAACATGTTGTGGAAAATAACCAACAGCCTTGGCAACAGTCTGTAATGTTAGGGAATTATATGAGATCCTTTAGGTCAATGACTCAATGACTCTACATGATGTAACCCATTTCTGGCACTAGAAGTTATATTTGGAGGTATCAGATATCTTGTTGGGGGCAATGTCTCCTCCACTATATGACAATTCTATTTAAATTACTTTCATATATATAATATAGAAAGCTTCTATAGAAGTAGGTTTCCATGTGGCTTCTCAAAAGATCTTTTGTGTTAGTTGTTCCTCCCCAAATTCCCTCCTAATTGTGCCACCACATCCTCTCCTTATTTAATCCTGCTATACTAGTTTTTCCCGTTTGTCTCTTTATAACATTATATTCTATTTCCCCTTCCTTGGAGGGCTCTTCTTCTCTCTTGGTCCCTGACTAGGCACATGATATCTGTAGTTCAGACTGAAGCACACATATGGAAAACTTAAAGGGTACTATCCATATACAAGAAAAATGCAACTTTTGGGGTCTGGGTTACCTTAGTCAGGATAATTGCCTAGATCCATTCCTTTATACATATTTATAACTTCACTTTTCTTAGCAGCTAAATAATGTTCCTTTGCATAAATGCACCACATTTTCATTATCCCATTTATCAGTTGATGGACATTTAGAGTCTTTCCAAAGTGTGGCTATTGTGAATAGACCAGCAATGAGCATGTCTGAGTAAGTATCTGTGTACTAAGATGTAAAATTTTATTCCAAGAGTGGTATATCTAGATCTTGAGGAAGATTGGTTTTCCACTTTCTGAGACACCTCCACACTGATTTCCATACTTGCTGTAACAGTTTTTGTACTCCCACGAGCAATGAATAAGTGCTCGCCTTTCTCTACATACTTACCCACTCATGCTGTGATTTGTTGTATTGGTCTTGGACATTCTGACTGAGGTAAGTTGAAATCTCAAAGTGCTTTTAATTTGTGTTATCCTGGAAAATTTCGAAGTTGTTTCTCAGCCATGTGTGTTTCATCTTTCGAAAACTCTATTTAGTCCCATGCCCCATTTTTAAATTGAGTTGTTTTCTTGAGAGTTTTAAGTTCTTTATGTATTCTAGATAATAACCTCTATCAATCAGATGCATATTTTTAAGCTGCCACTTTGCCCAAATGATGATGTTCTTTGCTGTAGGAAGCTATTCAGCTTTGAGAAATTCCATTAATTAATTGTTGTTCTTAATACCTGTGCCATTGGCATTTGGAAAATTCTTTCCTATGCCATTGACTTCAAGCTTATTACCTACTTTCTCTTTTGTCCTTTAAAAAACATCACTGACAAAATTGAAAAGAATGCCACATATTGGAATGAAATTGTATAAGAAATATGCCTGAAAAATTTTTTATCCTGAATATATATCTCTATAAATCACTGATTCTCAGTTGGGTGTAATTTTTTAATCTTGGGGATAGTCAACCATGTATAGATATATTTGTGGCCCTCATAATAAGGGAAGTGTCTAATGTTTCCTAGTAGGTAGAATCAGAGATGTTGCTAAACATTTTACATTGTACAGGACAGGCAACCTACAACAAATATTATCTGGTGCTGAAAATACTATCATCCAGGAACCCTGATATGTGAATTAATAGCCAAAGGAAAAACAGTCTATTTTTCCCTTTTATTGAAAATAGATTCTTTTCTCACATGATATACCCTAATTATGGTTCCCCTCCCTCTATTTTTCCAGTTCCTCCCCACCTTCCTTCACATCCAGATTTATTTCCTTTCTGTCTCTTATTAGAAAAGAACAGGACAGGCTTCTAAGAGAAAATAATACAATATAACAAACTAAACTATAATAAGATAAAATAAAATCTATCACTTCTGAGTTGGAAAGAAAAATGAATAGAAGGAAAAAGATCCTAAGAAAAGGCACAAGAATCAGACATCAAGTTGTTCACACACTCAGGAATCCAAAGATATACAAAGGACTTGATGTAGACTCAGCAGACCTTGTGCATGCTGCTTCAGTCTCTAAATAGCCTATTTTAATGGCCAATGAACTTGAATAGAAACTTAAGAAAAGAGCATACATAAATCATCAATAACAAAAATATGCAATATATATAGTCTTTTGAGAAATCTCAATTAAAGCACAATATAACTACATAGCAACCAGAACAATAAAGAAAAATTAATAATATCAAATATTACCAAAGATAATTTGAAAGGAGTTTTAGGTTTTCCTATAAAGTTATACCTGCTTACTTTATCACACAATAATTTATACTCTCATATATTTACCCAAAAAATATATATATATAGCCACAAAGGCTATTAGTATATTTATATCTTTTTTCATAACAGCCCTAAGTTAGAGATATCTCAAGTAGGACTGGCAAGATGAGTCAGCAAGTAAATGCACTTGCTGCCATCAAGAACATCCTGAGTTTGATCCCTGAAATATACATGCTGGAAGGAGAGAACTATCTCCCTCGAGCTGTTCTCTGATCACCACAAGTGCCCTGTAGAACATGTCTGCTTCTCCCACCACCCGAAAATATAGATGTGAAAAAAGAAAATATCCTAAATGCCCATCAATAAGATAATGGATACATTACAGCATATCCATATAATGTAATAATTTTCAATAATAGGAGTGGATACCTCATTTTTCAAAGTGCTTACTATACAATAAAAATACTCTTCAGGAATAAAAATGAGAATAAAGCTCGAAACAGCTGGGAGATGCACTTCACACCAAATAGAATGTCAATAATCAAAAGGTCAAATGATAACAAGTATTAGTGATCATAGAAGAAATAAAAACTTTTAGTACTGCTGGAAGAAATGCAAAATGATGCAGCCATTTGAAAAATATGATTGGTAGTTCCTGTAAAACTCAAGCACAGAGTTGCATATGATATAGCAATTCATATATATATATATATATATATATACACTCAAAAAAAATGGAAAATGAATATATAGATAATATGGGGTGGTGGGCTGTGAGAGGCAGCTGGGTACCCAGTTGAGCTGGCTTTGAACCCAGAGGCCCTCAGGGATAGTAGGAATTTGGCTTTTCTCCTGGGACCCCTGGTTGCTATCACAGTCACAGCCCTCTACAGCCCCTCCCAAAGAAAGGTTTGTGGCCATCGATCACATAGCACAGGTAGAGCATGTGACTACAGGCCACAGAGCCTCAAGACATCTCCATATTCAGGAGTTACCAAAATGCCAGAGGGTGTATACAATTAAGCATTCCTTCCCAGACCCTCGTACTTGCAAAAGGTATTTAACCTCAGGCTGCCTTGAGAATATGAGGTATAGCTTCATCCATTTTCCGCCATGACAGTAAACATTTTAAGACCATGGACTACCCTCTCTTCTTTGGGGCCGCTGTGGGAAACCATGGAGAAGGTCTTCAACTACAGAGCAGCCCTGTCTAATCTCCCACCAACAACCTCTCTACTTTCCAGCCACAGAGGCCACCAACTCAAGCGAGCTAGCCCAGCCAGCCATGACCCAGCAGAAAGTGGCCATGACCAAGAGTATCTCTTCCTTGTGGGATGCTGCGGGAGTTCGACCCCTCACCCCTTCAGCTGCAGGTCAATCCAGCCCATATGCTCCCTGTCTTGGTCCTTCTGCAGCCTCCCAGCAGCGCCTGAGAAGCCCAAGGCTTGAATCCCTGGCCGCCTCCTGGCCCAGGGATCCCTAACCCAAGAGCTCTGGCCCCCGCAGGGTCTCAGACTGTGTTCTCCCCATGCCTGGAGTGGAGCCCTGTGGCTTCTCACAGCCTGACATCTGCCCAGGACACAGAGTGAATTCAGTTGAATTCCTGCGCCTCTGCTTCCCTGAGCCATGGCCCCAGGCCCTTGGGGCGATAGACACGTGGGACCACAACTTAACCGACAGAACCAACACCCGTGGGCACGCTATAGCCCAACAAGATAAAATATTTACAGCAGCATTATTAATATTATTCAAAAGATGGAAGCAGCCTGGTGTCTACCAACTGATGAACAGCGGCATATCTATATAATAAAATATTATTCAGCCATAAAAATGAATGAAATACTACTACATGCTTCAAAATAAATACCCTAGTTAAGTTTCTACTGCTCTGATAAACACTACGACCAAAGCAACTTGGGAGAAAAGTGTTTACAGCTGTGGTTCATCATAAAGGAAAGTCGAGGAGGGAAATTAAGCCAGGAACCTGGATGGAAGCAGCAACAGACTCAGAGACCATGGAGGAGTGCTGCTTACTGGTTTGCTCAGCCTGCATTCTTATACCACCCAGAACCACCTGACAAGGGTAGCACCAACAATAAAAGGCTAGTTCCTCTGAAATCAATCATTAATCAAGTACAAACTTGCCCACAGTCTCTGGTTTTCTCCATTGAGGCTCCTTTTCTCAGAAAACTCTGAACTTGTATGAAATTGACCAAAAAACCCCAAACCAAAACAACAACAACAAAATAAAACAAAAATCAAATCAACAAAAAACAAAAAACCCACCTAACCAGAACAATTGATTCTGTCAATTTGGTATACAAACGCATCACTCTTAAACCATAAATGTTTCTTTTATGCTTGTCCTCAAGCTGACATGGTAATGTTGATATAGCCATATGAAACATAGTATAACTTTAAAAGTCCCATAATCTCTTTTCTTTTATTGAAAATAGCCCCTTTTCTCATACAATACATTCCAGTCACAGTTTCCCTTCCTATTCTCCTTCCAGCTCCCAAACCTCCCCTCTCTTCCAGATCCACTCCCTAGTAGGCCTTTTAGAAACAACAACCAAACACAACAAAACAAGATACAATAAGACATGGCAAGTCCTCATATTGAAGCTGGACAAGGCAATAGAAGGAAGAGTCTCAAAAGCAGGCAAAAGAGTCAGAGACATACTCATTTCCACTGTTAGGAGTCCCACAAAAACACCAAGCTAACACACATAACACATATGCAGAGGACCTGGTGCAGACCCATGCAGGCCTTGTGCTTGTTGTTTTAGTCTATGTGAGCCCATATAAGTCCTGCCTTGATTCAGTGGGTCATGTTCTCCTAGAGTCCTCCATGCCCTCTGAATCCTATAATCTTTCCCCCCATCTTCCATGAAGTTTTCAGTGCTCCAAGGGGAGGGACCCAATGGACACCTACAATTTAGATTCCCTTTATACATAATGTCTGGCTGTGGGTCTCTGCACCACTTCCATATGCTGCTGGACAAAGTCTCTCTGATGATGACTCTCTCTGAGATGACTGGACAAGGCACCAATCTATGAGTCTCACAAAATATCATTAGGGTCACTTCACTGTTTTTTTTTCCAGTCTTTTTTGGGTTCTTTGCTAGGTCCGGGGGCCCTTTTAATTCCCTTTTTGGGGGGGGGGGGGGGTTTTTTTAAAAAAAAAAAAAATTTTTTAAAAAATTTGGGCCCCAAAACCCCCAAAAAGGGGGGTTTTTTTTTCTTGGGGTTTTGTTTTTTGGGGGGTTTTTTTTTTCCCCCAAAAATTTTTGGGGGGGGGGGAAAATTTTACCGGCCCAAAAAAAATTTTTTTCCAAAACCCCCCCCCACCCTTTTACAAAAACCCCCCAATTTCCCCCCCCCCCCCCCCCAAAAACCCCCCCCCCCCCCCCCCCCCCAAAATTCCCCCTTTTTTCCCCCCCCCCCCCAATTTTTCCCCCCCCCCCCCCCCCCCCCCCCTTTTTAAAAAAAAATTTTTTTTTCCCGGGGTTTGGGTTTTTTCCCCCCCCCCTTTTTTTCCCTTTTTTTTTTTTTAAAGTTAAAAAAAGGGAAAACCCCAAAATTTTTTCCCAAAAATTTTTTTTTTGGGTTTTCCTTTTTTTTTTTTTTTTTTTTTTTAAAAAGGAAAATTTTTTTTTCCCTTTAAAAAAAATTTTTAAAATTTTTTTAAAAAAAAAGGGGGGGTTTTTTTTTTTGTTTTAAAAAAAAAAAAACCCGGGAAAAAATTTTGGGGGTTTTTTTTGGGGGGGGAAACCCGGGGAAAAATTTTTTAAATTTTTAAAAAAAAAAAAGGGGGTTTTTTGGGGTTTTTAAATTTTTTAAAAAAAAAAAAAAGGGGGGGGTTTTTTTTTTTTCTTTTTTAAAAATTTTTAAAAATTTTAATTTTTTTTTTCCCTTTTCCCTTTTTTCCTTTTCCCCCCGGGTTTCCCCAAAATTTTAAAAAAAGGAAAGTTTGGCCAAAATTGCTGCCCTTTTTTTGGTTTTTGGGTTTTTTATTTTTTTATTTTTTGATTTTTTTTTTCCTTTAAAAAAATTTTTTTTTTTTTTTTTTTTTTATCCCAAAAAATTTTTTTTGGGGGGGATTTTTTAAAAATTTTTTCCCTTTTTTTTCCTTTTTTTTTTTTAGGTTTTTTTTTTTTTTTTTTTTTTTTTTATTTTTTTTTTTTTTGAAATTTTTTTTTTTTTTTAAATCCCGCTCCCATCCCCACCCCAAAAATATTCTTTTCCCATTCCAGGGAGATAGATCCATGTGTCCCCCCTAGAGCCCTCTTCTTTACCTAACTTCTTTGGGTCTGTGGATTATAGCATGATTAACATTTACTTTACAGCTAATGTCCACTTAAAAGTGAGTACATACCATATTTATCTTTCTGGGTCTGGGTTAACTCACTGAAGATGATTTATTTCTAGTTCTATTCATTTGTCTGCAAATTTCATGATTTTTTTTAACAGCTGAGCAATACTCCATTGTGTAAATGTATCACATTTTTTAAAAAATCTGATTGATGGATATTTAGGTTGTTTTCAGTTTCTGGTTACCTATGAATAAAGCCACAATGAATATAGTTGAGCAAGTGTTCTTGTGGTAGAATGGAGCATCCTTTGGGTATATGCCCAAGAGTGTCTTGAGATAGATCAATTCCCAATTTTCTGAGGAACTACTATATTGATTTCCATAGTGGTTGTACAAGTATGCATATCCATTAGCAATAGAGGAATGTTTCCCTGGTGGAACTTTTAGGGTCTCTTATGTATACTATCACATCATTTACAAATAATGATACTCTGACTTCTTCCTTTCCACTGTGTATCCCATTGATCTCCTTCAGTTGACTTATTGCCCTAGCTAAAACTTCAAGTACTATGTTGAAAGATATGGACAGAGTAGACAGCCTTGTCTTGTCCCTGGTTTTAGTGAAATTGCTTTGAGTTTCTCTCCATTTAATTTGATGTTGACTATAGGCTTTCTTTAAATTGCCTTTACTATATTTAGGTATTTCCCTTGTATCCCTAATATCTCCAGGACTTTTATCATGAGAAGGTGTTGGATTTTGTCAAAGGATTTTTCATCACCTAATGAGATGGTCCTGTGTTTTTTTACCTTTTCAGTTTGTTTGTATGGTGATTTTTTTTTAATTTTTATTTTTTTATTTTTATTGATTTTTTTTTTTTTTTATCTTGAACCATTCCTTCTTCTTTGGATGAAGTCTAGTTGATCATAGTGGATGATCATTTTGATGTGTTCTTAGATTCAGTTTGCAAGTATTTTGCAGAGTATTTTACCATCTATGTTCATTAAAAAATTGTTCTGTAATCTCTTTATTTGTTGATTCTTTATGTAATTTGGGTATCGGGATAACAGTGGCCTTGTAAAATGAATTTGGCAATGTTCTTTTGTTTCTACTTGATAAAATAATTTGAAAAGTATTAGTGTAACTCAGCTTTGAAAGTTTGATAGAATTCTGCACTAAAGCTGTCTGGTCCTGGGCTTTTTTTGTTTTTGGAGGTGGGGGAACTTTTTTTGAGACTTTTTTGTCAACAATTCAAACACCACCCACACTACTGGGGTTCCCCATAATCCTCAAGGACAAGGTACTGTGGAACGAGCCCATGGAACCTCAAATAATATCCTCATAAAACAAAAAGGGGGAACCACATCCCATACAAAATTATTTAAACCATGCTCTTCTTATTCTAAACTCTTAAAATTTGAACACTCATGGATGCTCAGCTGCTGAGTGCCTTTGGCATCCTCATACTTCTACTATGTATGCTTCAGTGAAATGGATAGATCCTATGACAGGTCAATGGCATGGACCCCCGACCCTGTACTCACAATGGGAAGAGGGCATGCCTGCCCCTTCTCACAGGAAGAAAATGGGGTGTGGTGGTCGCCAGAAAGACTGGTATAACAAATGAAACAATTCCACCTTCCTGTTGATTCCCTTACTGATGATGATGGTTCACGCACACAGTGAAGTCTACTAGGCCCATGCTCCCCACCCACCATGATACATCCAGCAGTGTAGTTCAGACCAGAAATTCTCATTCATGGATCTCCCTGGATAGAGGAGGCAACTTTTTGTTGTTGTTGTTGGATATTTTTATTTACATTTCAGATGTTATGCACTTACCCCATTTCTCAAGCCCCCCCGAACCCCCTCCTCCTGCTTCTATGAAGATGTGCCCCCCACATACCCCCCTACCTACCCACCTTCGAATTCCCCCACATTTGACGTCTAGTCTTCATGGGACCAAGGACTTCCTCACCCACCTATGTCTGACAATGTCATCCTCCCCTACATATACAGCTGGAGCCGTGAGTCCCTCTATATGTGCTCCCAGGCTGGTGGTTTAGACTCTGGGAGCTCTGGTTCATTGGTATTGTTGCTTTCCTCATGGGGCCACAAACCCTTTTAGCTCCTTCAGTCTTCTCTCTAACTCCTCCATTGGGAACCCCTTGATCAGTTCAATGGTTAGCGTGAGCATTCGCCTCCAAATATGTCAGACTCTTGCAGACCTCTAAGGAGCCAACTTTTGATAAGACCATGACTTTCAATGCATTTGGTGATGGGATTTTTGTTTACTTTGTAAAGACTAGTACAAAGCATAGGTGTATTTCTGTATTTCCTTAAAATTGGAATCTTTTATTAATTGGTCATGTTAAAAACTACTTTTTTTTTCTTCCACGGCACTTAATGCAAGTTGCATTGATTGCACACTTTTCAATCGTGCCAATGTATTGAAATCTGGCATGGCTGCCACAGTGGTCTAACACCCAGCCACTGTATTATGCCTGTAAGTATTACAGGACCTTGGTCTTCCAAAAGACCTGCAAATACTGGAAAAAGTGAATCAGACTTCAAGCAGAAGCAAGAGAGCAGTGGGCCTGACCACTGTTGCTACAGCAGCCCCGACCACATTAAAAGCTAGCACCACTGCCTCCCCAATTGCCCTGAAAAATAAAAAGTCAAAACAGTCACCCTTTGTCAATCATCTCACACAAAAAAAAAAAAAAAAAAAAATGCCACCAATGATCTGAGCATTCAAGACTTACATAGACATCTAGAAAAACAATTGACACTCTTTATAATACTATTCAAACCATTGGAGAGGGGGTTCAGAGTTCAAGGATAAGAAGTCATCTTGAGTGTCATGCCAAATAAAAATGGAAAAATTAAGGACACTTGCAGGGCATTTGGCACAATTCCAACAGTTCTCTGGATACTTCAACCTGCTTAAGGAGATCGTAAATTCGAGGAATACGAAGCTCAAAGTAAACTCAGCTCAGGAATGTGTGGCATTTCTTTTATCTTGGTCATCCTGATTCATGGCTTAAGGTAAGCATCCTGGTCAAGCTCCAAGAATGGCCCATACAGCTTGACAATCTTAGCACTCTTAGAGGACCCACTTTACTCAGGAGCATCGGAGAATCTGCTGCACTTAGAGTAATTGAGGAAGCTGTACTCCCAGGAGCTCAGGATCACATGATTACATCTGGACTCTGAGGACTTCTGACACAACCAACATAACAGGAGAGACAGGCTCCAGTTGGAGACAGTGAGTGCAGGTAGCATTAGAGATAACCAGATGGCTAAAGGCAAGCACAAAATATAAGCAACAGAAACCAAGGTTACCTGGTATCATCAGAAACCAGTTTCTCCCACCATAGCAAGACCTGGATACCCCATTACACTGGAAAAGCAGGATTCAGATTTAAAATCACTTCTCATGATGATGATAGAGGACTTTAAGAAGGACATAAATAACTTCCTTAAAGAAAAACAGGAGAACACAGGTAAACAGGTAGAAGCCCTTAAAGAGGAAACACAAAAATCCCTCAAAGAATTGCAAGGAAACACAACCAAACAGGTGAAGGAATTGAACAAAACCATCCAGGATCTAAAAAAATGGAAGTAGAAACAATAAAGAAATCTCAAAAGGAGACTACCCTGGAGATAGAAAACCCAGGAAAGAGATCAGGAGTCATAGATACAAACATCACCAACAGACTATAAGAAAGAGAAGAGAGAATCTCATGTGCAGAAGATATCATGGAAAATATTGACACAACTGTCAAAGAAAATGCAAAATGCAAAAAGCTCCTATCCCAAAACATCTAGGAAATCCGGGACACAATGAGAAACAAAACCTAAGGATAATAGGTTTAGATGAGAGTGAAGATTCCCAACTTAAAGGGCCAGTAAATATCTTCAACAAAATTATAGAAGAAAACTTTCATAACCTAAAGAAAGAGAAGCCCATGAACATACAAGAAGCCTAAAGAACTCCAAATAGACTAGACCAGAAAAGAAATTCCTCCTGTCACATAATTATCAAAACATCAAATGCACAAAACAAAGAAAAAATATTAAAAGCAGTAAGGGAAAAAGGTCAATACACAGAGAAACCCTGTCTCGAAAAAAACCAAAAAAAAAAAAAAAAAAAAAAACCAAAAAAAAAAAAAAAAAAAAAGAAAAAGGTCAAGTAACATATAAGGCAGACCTGTAAGAAATATACCAGACTTCTCATCAGAGACAATAAAAGCCAGAAGATCCTGGACTGATATCATACAGACCCTAAGAGAACACAAATGCTAGCCCAGACTACTATACCCAGCAAAACTCTCAATCACTATAGATGGAGAAACCAAGATATTCCATGACAAAACCAAATATACACAATATCTTTCCACAAATCCAGCCCTACAAAGGATAATAGATGGAAAACTCCAACACAAGCAAGAAAACTATAACCTAGAAAAAACAAGAAAGTAATCTTCCAACAAACCCAAAAGAAGATAGCTACACAAACTTAATTCCACCTCTAATAACAAAAATAACAAGAAGCAACAATCATTTTTCCTTAATATCAATGGACTCAGTTCTCCAATAAAAAGACATAGACTAACAAACTGGATAGGTAAAGAGGACTCAGAATTTTGCTGCATACAGGAAACACACTCAGTGACAAAGACAGACACTACCTCAGAGTAAAAGGCTGGAAAACAATTTTCCAAGCAAATGGTGCCAAGAAACAAGCTGGAGGAGCCGTTGTAATATAGAACAAAATCAACTTTCAACCAAAAGTTATCAAAAAAGATAAGGAAGGACACTTCATACTCGTCAAAGAAAAATCTATCAAGATGAATTCTCAATTCTGAACATCTATGCTCCAATGCAAGGGCACCCACATTCATAAAAGAAACCTTATTAAAGCTCAAAGCACAAATTGCACCTCACACAATAATAGTGGGGAAACCTTCAATGCTCCACTCCAGCAATGTACAGATCATGGAAACAGAAACTAAACAGAGACACAGTGAAACTAACAGAAGTTATGAACCAAATGATTTAACAGATATCAATAGAAACATTTCATCCTAAAACAAAAAGAATATACTTTTCTCAGCACCTCATGGTACCATCTCCAAAATAGACCATATAATTAATTGGTCACAAAAAGAGACCTCCACAGATACAAGAAGATGGAAGTAATCCCTATGCATCCTATAAGATCACCATGGACTAAGGCTGGTCTTCAACAAAACAAAACAATGGTAAGCCCACATACAACTGGAAACTGAACAAACGCTCTACTTTATGATGATTTGGTCAAAGAAGAAAAAGGAATTAAAGAATTTTTAGAATTTAATGAAAATGAAACCTCGTCATACCAAAACTTACGGGACACAATGAAAGCAGTGGTAAGAGGAAAACTCATAGCTTAAGTGCCTACAAAAAGAAACTGGAGAGGCATACACTAACAAACTTGACAGAACACCTGAAAGCTCTAGAACAAAAAAAAACCAAATACACCAAGAGGAGTAGATGCAGGAAATAATCAAAACTCAGGGCTCAAATCAACCAAGTAGAAACAAAAAGAACTATAAAAGAATCAATAAAAACCAGGAGCTGGTTCTTGAGAAAATCAACAAGATAGATAAACCCTTAGCCAGACTAAACAGAGGCACAGAGACAGTATCCAAATTAATAAAATCAGAACTGAAAAGGGAGACAAACAACAGAAATCTGAGAAATTAAAAAAAAAAAAATCAGTCCTACTACAATAGCCTATACTCAACAAAACTGGAAAACTGGATGAAATGGACAATTTTCTAGAAAGATACCAGGTACCAAAGTTAAATCAGGAGGAAATAAACCATAAAACAGTCCATAACCCTAAGGAATAGCAGCAATCATAAAAAGTCCCCCAACCAAAAAAAATCCCAGGACCAGATGGTTTTAGTGCAGAATTTTATCAGTCTTTCAAGGAAGACCTAATACCAATTATCTTCAAACTATTCCACAAAATAGAAAACAGAAGGAACACTACCAATTCGTTCTATGAAGCTACAATCACACTTATACCTAAACCTCACAAAGACCAAACAAAGAAAGAGAACTTCAGACAATCTCTCTATGAATATCGATTGCAAAATACTCAATAAAATTATTGCAAACTGAATCCAAGAACACATCAAAACAATCTTCCATTCTGATCAAGTAGGCTTTATCCTAGGAATACAGGGATGTTCAATATAGAGAAATCCATCAACATAATCCACTACATAAATAAACTCAAAGTAAAAAGCCACATGGTCATCTCATAGATGATGAGAAAACGTTTGACAAAATTTAACATCCCTTCATGGTAAAAGTCTTGGAAAGATCAAGCTTCAAGGCCCATACCTAAACATGTAAAAGCAATATACAGCAAACCAGTAGCCAACATCAAACTAAATGGAGGAAACTTGAAGCAACCCACTAAAATCAGGGACTAGACAAGGCTGCCCACTCTCTCCCTACCTATTTAATATAGTACTGGATGTCCTAGCCAGAGCAATTGACAACAAAAAGAAGTCAAAGAGATACAAATAGGAAAGAAGGAGTCAAAATATCACTCTTTGCAGATCGATATGATAGTATACTTAAGTGGACCCCAAAAAATTCCACCAGAGAAATCTAAACCTCATGAACAACTTCAGCAAAGTGGCTGGATATAAAATTAATTCAAAAGATCATTAGCCTTCCTCTACTCAAGGATAAACAGGCGTGAAAGGAAATTAGGGAAAGACACCCGTCACAAGAGTCCAAATAATATAAATACCTAGGGTGGAATACTAACCCAAGCAAGTGAAGGATCTGTATGCAAGAACTTCATGTCTCTGAAAGAAAAGAAATCGAAGAAGATCTCATAAGATGAAAGATCTCCCAGCTCATGGGTTGGAGGATTAATACAGTAAAAAATGCCAATCTTGCTGAAAGCAATCTACGATTGAATGAAATCCTCATCAAAAATTCCAATCAATTCTCCAAAGACATAGAAAGAGCAATTTGCAAGGTCATTTGGAATAATAACATAATCCAGAATAGAAATCTATTCTCAACAATAAAAGAAAAATTCTGGAGGAATCACCATCCCTGACCTAAAGCTGGTTCTACAGAACAATAGTGATAAAAACTGCATGGTATTGGTACAGAGAAGGCAAGAAGTTTATTTGGGAAAAGAATGAAGATCCCGAAATGAACCGACACACCTATGGTTCACTTGATCTTTGCAAAGGAGCTAAAAACCATCCAGTGGAAAAAGGACAGACAGCATTTTCAACAAATGGTGCTGGTTCAACTGGAGGTCAGCATGTAGAGAATGCAAATTGATCCATTCTTTCTCCTGTTCAATGCTCAAGTCGAGTGGAAAAAAGGACCCCTTCAACATAAAACCAGACACACTGAAAACAAATAAAGGAGTAGGTGGGGAAAAGCCCTTTAATACTTGGGCGCAGGGAAAATGTTCCTGAACAGAAACACCAATGGCTTATGCTCTAACATCAAGAATAGGCAAATGGGACCTCAAACATTGCAAGCTTTTGTAAAGCAAAGGACACTGTCAATAGGTCAAATTTAGCAACCAACAACATATTGGGAAATATCTTTACCCCAAACCTAATCTGATTTGAGGGCTAATATCCAAATATATTATACAAAGAACTCAAGAAAATTTGACTCCAGACAACCAAATAACCTATTTAAAAAAAAACAGTACAGGCTAAACAAAGAATTCTAACTGAGAAATTCAAATGGCTGAAAAACCTAAAAATTTTCCAAACATCCTTAGCCCACAGGGAAATGCAAACCAAAAGAACCTGAGATTCCACCCCACACAGGGCAGAATGGCTAAGATTAAAAAAATCAGGTGATAATTAGGGTGCTTGTGAGGATACGGAGAAAGAGGAACACTCCTCCATTGTTGGTGGGGTTGCAAGATGATGCAACCACTCTGGAAAATCATCTTTGGGGGTTCCTCAGGGAAAAGGCCCCTTTGCATTTCCCAAAGGGCCCAGCCCATACAACTCCGGGGATAAAACCCAGAAGATGGTCAACATTTAAAGGACATATGCTCCAATAGTTCATAGCACCTTATTTTTAATAGCAGAAGTGGAAAGAACCAGATGTCTTCAACAGAGGAATGGATACAAAAAATGTGGTTTCCCTTACAAAAATGGAATTACTCCGCTATTAAAAACAATGACTTCATGAAATTCTTAGAAAAAGGATGAGCTAGAAAACATTATCCTGAGGGAACCCAGTCCAAAAGAACACTGGTATTATCACTGATAGTGGAATTAGCCCAAGCTGAGTACCCAAGAACAAGTCACAGACCATATGAAGTTCATAAGAAGGAAGGGCCAAAGGTAGGGGCTTTGGTCCTTCTTTGGAGTAACAAAATACTTATGGGAAAAAATTTTGGGGGACAAAATGTGGGGCCCGAAACTGATGGGGGGGCGTCTCTGATTGGTCCACCTGGGTATTACCTATGGCATCACCAAGGCAGGCAGATGTGGATGCGGGGAAAGGGGGCTTACAAAGGGAAATTGATATAGCTGCTCCTTGAGGGGCTGCCAGAGCCTGACATACAAGGGAGAGGCCCACGTTTTTTTACTTAAACATTTTTCATGGGGTTAAGGAGGGGTTAGGTGAAGGTGGGGAATGGGGAGGGGATTTAGGGGGGAAAGGGGCTAAAAAAAAACAAAAGGGGGGGGGCCCCGGGGCTTTTGGGTCACCTATGGGGAGTTTCTCCCCCCCTATGGGGGGGCTTTTTCCCCAAAAAACCCCCCCCCCCCCCCCCCCACCCCCCCCCCTTATGTTATAAGCACCTTCCATAATCAAGAGAGGGGTTTTGATAAAAAATTAAAGGAAAAATCCAAAACGGAAGAAAGGGGGGGTTGGGATAGGAAGTTTCTGGGTGGGGGGCAAAAAAAAAAAAACCAAAAAAAATTAATAAATAAAAAACAAAAAGAAAAATTTCCTTTGGGTAAGGAGGGGGTTAAAAATCGAAATATAAATTAAATATCCAATTTTAAAAATTAATTTAAAAAATAAGGGAAAAAGTTTTATCCCGATCTTGAACTAACTTTGGTATTGGTGCCTGTTGAAAAAAATGTTCCACTTCTTTTAGATTCAAATTTGGTAGAGTACAGTGTGTTTTTAAATTATGTTTTTATGATTTTCTGGATTTTCCCAGTGTCAATTTATATGTTCCCCTTTTCATGCCTGATTTTAATTTGGTATTCTCTCTTCCAATTTTTGTAGTTTTGAATATGGGTTTTTCTTGTTAAATTAATCAAATAATACACTCTTTTTTTTTTCATTATTTTGTGTTGTTCTGTTTGTTTCTATTTTGTTGATTTCAGTACTGAGTTTGATCATTTCCTGTCATCCACTCCACTTTTGTGTGCTTACTTCTGTTTGTTCTAGAGCTTTCAAGTGTGTTATTATGTTGCTAATATGAGATCTCTCCAATTTATTCATGTAGGTATTTAGTAGTATGAACTTCTTTTTATTGGCTATTTATTTATTTACATTTCAGATGTCATCCCTTTCCCCCCATTTTCCCCTCCTAGAACCCCCTATCCATCCCCCTCTCCTCTTTTTGCTATTATACCATTTTAATTACATGCAAGTATTAAGGTCAGTTTAGGTTGAGGAACTAGCAATCCAATAGATGCAAATAGTCAAGGAACAAGCAAGACAATAAACACAAATAGTCAAAGAAACAGCAAGGCAGTAAACAAAGTCCCTTGAACACTCCCGAGATTACTGTTTCTAATGGCTTATCAGGATGACCAAAATATCTGAGCCAATTTCCCTGTCCTAGCCCAAGGTTAGTTTCTTTTCATGCCTGAAGATGAACTGTCCTCTTAACATGGCTTTCATTGTGTCCCATAAGTTTGGGTTATGTTGCATATTCATTTTCATTCAATTTAATAAGACTTTAATTCTTTCTTCTTTCTGTCTTGATCCATTTATTTTCATTCAGTAGAGAACTGCTCAGTTTTCATGAACTTGCAGGCTTTCTGTTGTTTCTCTTGTTGATATCCAGCTTTTATCCATTGTGGCTTGCTAAGTACAGGGAGTTATTTCAATTTTCTTGTATCTATTGAGACTTGCTTTGTGACAGAATTTATGTGGTCAATTTGGAGAATGTTTCTTGGGTGTGCTGGAAGAAAGGTATATATATATATATATATATATATATATATATATATATATTATATATTTGTCATTTGGTGGAATGTTCTGCAATGTCTGTTAGGTTCATTTGGTTTGTAGGTCAATGTATGATTTAACGTCTATAGAGTGTTTCTTTTATAAAACACAAGGTGTTTTTGCTTTTGCGTGTATAGATGTTAAAGTTGAAAAGGTTTGCAACTCCATACAAAGAACATATCAACACCACCAGACCCCAGAGCTCCCCAGGGACTAAAACCACCAACCAAAGAGTACACATGGAGGGCACCCCCATGAAGCCCCCCCAGTGCATATGTAGCAGGAGAATGGACCTTAATCTAGCATCGATGAGGAGAGACCCTTTTTCCTGTGAAGGCTTGATAGCCCCAGTGTAGGGGAATGCTAGGGAAGGGAGGGGGAGATGGTGGGTGGAGTGGGGGAGCACAATCATAGAAGCAGGGGAAATGGCGTGGCAAAGGGGAAAAGGGTCTTGAAGGGGGAAACAGCCGGAAAGGGGATAATCATTTGAAAGTAAATAAATAAAATGGTTAATGAAAAAGAAAAGAAAAATAGAAAAAAGAGCTCTAACAAAAAAGAGAGTTGAATGTTATCTTAGTGGGGTTTTTTTCCCTTTGGGTGACTATGGAGTGTCCTTCCCTGTCTCTTTTGATTAATTTTGAAGAAATTTTTTGTTAGCTTTAGCTTGCTTTTGGGGTGCATTGCTTGGGAAAATCTTTTTCCAACTCTTTACCCTGAGGTAATGGCTATTCTTTATGTTGAGGCATGTTTCTTGTACGTAGCAGGAGGATGGTCTGGGTTTTTATATCCATTCGGTTAATTTTGTATTTTATTGAGGAATTGAGACCACTGATATTTGAACTTTAATTTTTTTTAATCTTTTTTTAAATGATGGTTTCTAAATGCTTACCTCTTTTTCAATACACCACCCAGAAAGGATATGGGGAAGTGGACCTTTTTAGATAGTTTTGGGAGCAATTCACATCTTGTGTTGCTGAAAAATTGGCAGTTCAGTTCCAGGTTAGGCCCGCAGCAGCTCAATCCAATCAAGAAAAAATTTGAGATTTATGAATGAAATTAGTGAAATTAGATTTGAGCCACTTGGGAAATTTCCCGAACAGGAGTACAGCGTGCAGTAAGCCTTCTGGGGAATTTGTGCCTTTTTATGCCGGACCCTTTGCCATACTGGAGATACTGTTGTAATATCCTGGTGCAAGCGATAAAGTTTTGGGTAAAGTTTTCCACAAACGGGAGCTTGGAAATGGAAACATTAAGTTGTCACAAACATGTAATTGTGAGAACAAGAGACCATGAAATGGGGGAAAGTGGGGGCAGAGTCCACAAAGATGCCCAGGATTCAGACTCTGGAAACCAGCCTTGAGGTGGAGATATAGCTTTATTGTTTATTATACAAGTTTATATATAGTATCTTAGCCAATTAGGGTATTTTAAGTATTCAAGGGCACATCGTGCACAACCTGCATTGTTTAGCTGAATCTGATGCACCTGTTCATGAGGGAAGGTGCCAGTTCTCTGGGGAGATTTCCATGGAAAACAGAGGAAGCAGTCACTACTCTGGCCTTGGGTCTTTGTGTTGTCTCATTAGGGCACCTGGGTTGGGGGAGGAGCCACATCAGATTGTAGGTAGATCAGGACTCCTTGAGCTTATGGCTCCTCATTCTCCATCCCACCTTCTTCCTCCCGCAGGTTTAGTTTTCCCCATCCCACAAGTAATGTTAATAAAGAGAGGGAAACTGTAACCATAGACATGAATGAGCCAGATCAGCTAACTTTTGCACTAGAGGTATCTGAACTTTTCACAAATGCACTCAACTGTACTGTATCTGCAGGAGTACCCCTTTTGTAGATTATAAAGCTGCAGGACATGGGACACAGAGTATTATTTGGGGTCCTAAGATTGAAGATGAAGGCTTTTAGGCATTGCTAGAATCTGAGAAACTGAGCCTTTGAGAACTGTTTCTGAGATGTCAGCATGTTCTGAAGCCGTTTCTGTCACCAAGTTTGTACCTGAGTACAATATGTAGACATCTTCTATAAATTTGCCTATTTATTTCTCTCTACTCTCCATAATTTCTCTAAAGAATAAACTACAAAGTAAAAACTGGTTTTGTTAACATAAATATTTCTGTCTTAGAAATTTCTGGTTTTTTTATGACAAAAGGATCTTGATGTTAAAAAGCAATTTTAAGAATTGGTTTTTTTTTTTTCCAATTTAGATAAAGTTAACTGAATTCAAAGATAAAATGGCAAGTTATCTTTCAAAACACAATATCTTTCTAAGTGTCCAAAATTTCCTTTTAACTGTGGACTCTTATAAAATAAAATAAAAATAAATTATTATGCTTTCTTACTTCAAAAGTAAAGAACCAAGGAAATAGGTTATAATCAAAGCAGAAAACATAAATTCAATAGTGTAGACTGAAACCTGGGAGTTCATTTATTCAGCATCTGGATTCACTCATGGTCTTCTGGTGTGCCTAAGGTCGAGAAGCTCCACCGCTCAACTTTGCCAGTCAGGCTAGCACATACAACTTGTCTCCTAGGCTCAGGCTTGCTCCACTCCATAGTTGCTGCTGTCCTTGGCAATCATCCCATAGTACGGGCATCTCCAACATGCTGGGTCCCAGTTGCAAACTGAGACCCCGAACCTTCACTAGTAGCCCCTCCTATGGTTCTCTTTGTGAGATTGTGCCCTGCCTCATGGTGGAAAAAACCTCAGCTTCTCTCCATGACTGCTTCAATCCTGGGATTTCCACTGCAACTGGGTTGCACCTTCACCATTGGCCTCTCTTAGGCCTCCCATGATCTCAAGCCTCAACTGCTTCTATTACCCCTTCCTGCCTTCAAAACCAGTCAGTTTCAGCTTCCTGGAATACAATGAAGCTTTTGTGCTACCTCTCCCCCACCCCTGAACCACAGCTTCTGTGTGCTGGCCAGAAAGATACCCCCAGTAGATGATTAATGATTTTGGTCTCTTAATCACTGCTGATTTCTCAGTCTCAGCTAGCCCAGTGTTCCAGTAATCCAAAAGTTTCACTTTAGTGATTCTGGTCTCTTGTTAGTCACAGAAGATTCTTTATCTGCAGCTGACCAAAAATTATACATCCATCTTCACGATACCACATGAATGGCTCTCCTCTCTGAAACTTCACAAGCCAGATCTCTAGCAACTTTATTCTCCGAATTCAAACTCCCATGATAGCCTATTAAATTCTATACACTAATGATTTTTCCAGCCAAAAGTTCCAGTCTTCTTTTATAATCCTCCCAAAATAAGATGGTCAGGTCAGTTACAGAAATACCTCAAATCCTGGTACTAATTTCTATGTTAGTTTGTTTTCTAATCCCATGATAAACACCATGACTAAAAATCAATTTGGGGGAGAAAAGAGTTAATTTCTTCTTCCAGCTTACCATCTAATCATGATGTCATGAAGGGCAGCCAGGATGTGAACTCCAGGCAGGAACCTAAGGCAGGAACTTGAGAGCAGGAAAGTGAAGCAGAGATCATGGAAGAGTGCTGCTTATTGACTTGCTCCTCATCATTGTCCACTCTACTTTCTATACCACCTAGCAATATGTGCCACTGGGTGGTACCACTTTCATTGGTCTTGGCTCTCCCACATATATCATTAATCAAGAAAATATCCTCCATGGCTGGAGAGTTGGCTCCTCAGCTGTTTAGAGCACTTATTGCTCTTACAGACTTGGGTTTGGTTTCCAGCACTCACATGGGTGATTCACCCTTTAAGCAGACTAAAACCATTCAATTGTACACTTAGTGGCTAAAACATACAGTATATGAATATATATACAATGCAGCTGCTACAAAAAAGTAAATGAAGTATGATACACAAATATTTTAGACTATTTTTTCTCTCATCTCCTTCTGTGGCTGTAAGAAAACTTCTGACCAAAGCAACTTTACAGGGAGGAGGCTGTTTATTTTATCTTATACTTTCTAGGATCACAGCCAATCAATGGAGGAAGTCAGGGCAGGAAATAAAGGCCAGAACCTGAGGGCAGAAACCATAGAAGAGACTGCTTGCTGGTTGCTCAGGTTCACATTCAGATATCTTCCTTACACGATCCAAGATCACGTGTCCAGGGAATTATATTGTCCATGTTAGACTGGGCCCCCTATATCAATTAACAATCAAGATAATCACCTACAGACATAGCCACAGGTAATTTATACAACTCTGGTTCAGCCTTGCTCTTTGCTTCTTGGCCTGCCATAATATGAACAGCTTCTACCATCCACTCCTGTCACTGTGAAGTGAACTGTTCTATGATACATCATTCTCCATGATGGACAGAAAAAACCTTGACTTAGTTTTATATGCCATGACCAAGGAAACATATAGAAGAAAGAGACTGTTGGGGGGCTTCACAGTTTCACAAAGTAACTCCCATGACCATCATGGAGGGGAGCACGGGTAAACAGACATGGTGTTGTAGTAGCTGAGAGCTACTACAACAGTAGCTGCGAGCTTACATCTTACCCACAAAATGGAAGCATAACAAACTAACTGGAAATGATATGGGCTTTTGAAACCTCAAAGTCTACCTCCAGTGGCACACCTCCTCCTCTAACAAGGCCACACCTTCTAATCTCTACCAAACATTTCATCAACTGGGACCAATGTTCAAATATATAGCATACAGGGTCATTCTCATGCAAGCTGTCATAGTGCACAAAGGTTATACTAGGACCAGAGAGTGGAATGTGGGCCAACTTGAGCTCTGGAATACCTCTGACCTTGTTGGAGCTACCAGGGAAAGAGTAGATTCCAAAAATACTGACTCCTAAGCTAAATTGTGGACAGCTGTGCTCCCTTTATGCTGGGTGCTTGGGTCCTTGAGACCTTCATGCTGAAGATTTGGAGCATGGAACAATCTAGACAAGTGGTTCCATTTCTTTACCATTTTTCTCTTTCAAAATTTTATTCATTTTACATCCTGCTTACTGCACCTATTCCAGGTCACCCTCCCACAATCTTTCTCACCAATCCCCTCCCCTCCAATTCTCCTCTGAGAGGGTGGAGGCCCCCTCTGGATATCCCTCCACCATGGCACATCAAGTCTCTGTAGGGCTCTGTGCATCCTCTCCCACTGAGGTCAGACATCTTTAGATCTGTGGGTGTAGCATGGGTATGCTGTATTTTATGGCTAATGTCCATTTATAAGTGAGTACATAGCCGGGCGGTGTGGCTGGCGCACGCCTTTAATCCCAGCACTTGGGAGGGAGAGGCAGGCGGATTTCTGAGTTCGAGGGCCAGCCTGGTCTACCGAGTGAGTTCCAGGACAGCCAAGGCTACACAGAGAAACCCTGTCTCGAAAAAACCAAAAAAAAAAAAAAAAAAAAAAAAAGATAAAGTGAGTACACACCATGCATGCCCTTTTGGGACTTGGTCACCTTACTCAGGATGATATTCTCAAGTTCCATCCATTTGCCTGCAACTTCATGATGCCTTTGTTTTTAATAGCTGAATAGTATTCCACTGTATAGATATACCACATTTTCTTTTTCCATCCTTCAGTTGAGGGACATCTAGGTTGTTTCCAGTTTCTGACTATTAGGAATAAAGTTTCTATGAACTTAGTTGAGCAAGTGTCCTTGTGGGATGGTTGAGCATTTTTTGGGTATATGCCCAGTAGTGTTATAGCTGGGTTTTGAGGTAGATTCCAAATTTAAACAATTTCTATCCACAAATACAGCCCTACAGAAAATACTAGAAGGAAAAACTTCAACCCAAGGTAGAAAACTACATCCAAGAAAGTACAAGAAACAAGTAACCCCCATATCACAAAAAACAGGGAAAACACACCACACACGATTACAACTAACATCAAAATAACAGGAATTAACAATCACTGATCATTAATATCCCTCAACATCAATGGACACAATTCCCAATAAAAAGACACAGGCTCACAGTGGTTCTGTTTGTATTGTTTCAAAGTTTCCTCCTTTCTCTGCATATTTCTCATATCCCCAGAATAATGCAGAGATGGAAGTCTAGTTGCAAGCCAGTGGGGACAGCAGGACTTCTCTGACAGCCAAAATCTCATCAGTCTCAGTACTTACTATTTTGTCTTGCCCTTGTCCCAGGAAAGTGTCATGTTCCTAAAGGTATTGTATGGAGTGAGAAGTAAAGACCTAAGAAAAGTGACTAGAAATGTGGGAGTCTGACTGCCTTTCTTCAAAAGTCACCCCAGGTGAGGAAACGTAATCTCAGTTACCATGGGGGGGCAGCAGAGGCCAATTTTACAGAACCTTAAACCTAGACTAAGAACTCCTGGCTGGTGCTGTTTGGGTGCTCCTATTCATGTCTAGAATTAGTCTCATCTCAGACTGCATCACCTTCCTGCAGGCAAGCACAGACCTGGCCCAAAAGACAGGGGACAGATTCAAAGATTAGTCAGAGAAGTCCAAGAAAAGGAAGATTCCAGGACAGTAGGACACTCTGGGGAAACAAATATGTTTTCAATAGAAAAATGCCTGGTAAGAAAGGAAACCATTATTTGCATACAATTCAGTTCCACCCTCGCTTTATCTGCTCACAGGAATTCCTCCTTCCTGACTGACTCATTCGTACATGTCATTTCCCTCCTTTTGATATTCTAAGCTAAACTCTACTAGCCTAAAACTGCTCCAGAAGAGCTGCTTGACCTGCTGCCCCAGACTACATCAGCAACATTTTTCATGTCTACCATTCTGAACGATTCTGCCATGGAAGCGCTACTTCTTAATTTTATGGCCCATGAATTTAAGATATTCATGTATTATAAGGCTGCAATTTGCTACTATTGGGAAGAATTCCATCCTCTTCTGAAACACCTGAAGGGTGAGTAATTTCTTGGGGAAGAAGATGAGGGCAGTTACCTGTGCTAGCTTGTTTAGCTATAAAATCAAAAGACTTGGCTGTTTAAACTCTACAAATGAGCTAACATCCAAAAAGCACTTTTGAACTGGAATGTTCAAAGGAGAGCTAAGACTTCAGAACAGGAAGAAAAGGGCTGCTAACTGAGATACCTGAGCCCCAAACATCATCTCCAGAGGCCACATAGCCAAGGCAATAAACTTGTCCACATAGGAGTTCAGATCAACAAAGGAGGGTTTTAAGTCTCAGAGACATGGCCTATGAAAGCCTCACATGTGTTTTCTCCTTAAGTTTTCTTATCATGTGTCAGGTTCAAATCAATTCCAAAAGACCTACTGGCTTCCGTACAGTGGGCCCAGATATTAGTCCTTTCCTTTTCTCCTTAAAGCTGCTGGTAACAACCCATCCCTTTGGGTGAAATACAACCCTCCTTTGATTTACAGTGACATATAAAGTCTGCCAAACATACTTTCCACTGATAAATCTAAAGACAGTCTTCAGATAAAAGAATCTACTGACCACCAGGAAAGCAAAGAACAGAAGTCACAAAATAAAAATATTGCATTTACTACGTTTTGTAGATTGTTATACTGGAATGAATATAAATGGCAAAGGCCCATCTTCCAAAGTCTTCAGAGAGCTGGCATTTGGAACTGGTCTCCTAGATGGACACTGGAAGCTCATTTAGACTTCTTTTTCTCCACTATTCTTATCTTAAAGATGGAGGTTATTTTCCCTAACATACAATATACAATGCACTTCCCTCACCCAAACAATATACATATATAATCCTCCCAAACCAGACCTAAAACAAAGGTGTGCTGGCCTCCATTCTTTCATAGAAAAAATCTAGATCTCTGAGGATATTTGCACTGGGTGCAGAAAAGAAGCACTCAACCCACAAGCTCTAGCTATACATAGAAATTGTCCCCTCTAGGGAGTTTCCTCCCAGCAGAGAATCAGACTTAATAACCTGCCTGTGAATGTGTCTCAAGCAACAGAACAGCACAGAAAGACACCAAGAGAGAAGGAAAATGGAGTGTTTATCCTGTTCTACAAAGACTAGTTTTAAGGTGGACTAATATGCACCAAGGGCTATGTATAATACACTATAGAGCCATCATGATGTTTAAGATGCACACCAACATTATAAAGTAGGTATTTCCTCATTTTACTGAAGAGGAAACAGGTTGTGATCATTGACACATGGAAATACTGGGCCAGAGTGTTAAATCAGGTCTGCTTGACTTCAAAATGAATACTGTGTCCACTACCCATAATGGGTGGCTTTCTCAAGATGGTGGGAGGTCTGAAACTCCAAGAACCATAAACTAAGGCCCACAAAACTTGATCAAAAAAGGCAAGCTCAAGACAATAGAAACCCTGACTAAAACAACTATGTATAGGTAATTCTTGGTGTTTGTAACTCTTGCCTCAAACCCCAGAGAGCATGTTTAACTGTGGAAATTCCTCCATAGCCACCATTATAAAACCAGAATTTCAGACTCAAGCCTGGATTCCTCAGTAAGGAATACATCTCTTCTGAAAATCATCCTTGGAACTCAGTTGCAACTGATAAAATTTATTTGCCCACATTCAGGTGAGAACCATCCCCCACATTGTACTTACCCTTAACATCCAAACACTGAGAATTACCTATACATAGTTGTTTTCGTCAGTGTTCTATTTCTGTGAAGAGATACCTGACCACCAAAACTCTCATAAAGGAAAACATTTAATTGAGGCTGGCTTACTGTTTCAAAGGTTTAGTCCATTATTATCATGGTGGGAAGCATGCCAGCATGCAGGAAGACATGGTGCTGGAGAGGTAGCTGAGAGTTTTATATCTGGACCTTCAGTATCAGGAAGAAAGAGTGAGAGAGTGGACCTGGCTTGAGCCTTTGAAACCGCAAAGCCCACCTCCAATGACATACTTCCTCCAACAAAACCACACCCCTCCAACAAGGCCACACCTTCTAATAGTGCCACTCCCTGGTAGCCAAATATTCATATCTATGAGTCTATGGGGACTATTCTTATTCAAATCACAACAGAGGTACAATAAGGAACTGATTCTGCCATAGAAAACACCTTATTTGTTTTCTGCTGTGAAATGTGGGGACACTCAGCCATAACTGTGAGTTAGTTTAGAGGTAAACCTCTGTCTAGTTATGTGCAAGGGTATCTGAATCCTCTTTGCACAAGCTGCTGTCTCCATGCATTCAGTTACTCTGGAGGAAGCCATAGGCTATGATTATATTTCTAAAAGTTGTGGCTCATGTTAGCAGGTGCATTAGAGTAAAGCTCTACCACATGATGGTGTGTGGATAGTTTAACTTGATGCGTCTATTTACTAACTCATTATTCTTTCAATAAATTGGAGCAACATATGCTAGACAGTGTTCTTTGCAATAGAAAAACAAGGAAGACCAAAATGAGACATGATTCCTACTCTTACAGAATTTGGAATATAGTGGGAGAGATAGTACTTAATCCAAGGAATTATACAAATAAGGATGAAAATATGAATAAATGCTATGAAGGACCATTTACCATGAGGAAAAGTGTAGTATGTGGAGAAGTGTTTGGTCAAGACCTTACCTTGCCCTGTAGGACACATTAATAATTCCTCTTTTTGAGAGTAATTAGGTATTATTGCAGTTCTTGGTCCAATATGATAATATTATCAGATTTAACTTTTAAAAAACATAACTCTGGTAGTCTGGAGGCAATTGGACAATGTGCAGAGAGTGAAAGGCATCCTAATGGGATGTCTTCATCAAGTTCCTCCCCTCAAAGGTAAGAGATTTTATGTGGAAGAGGTGGCTAAAGATTATAAGAGGCAGAGGTGGTAGATGACTCCAAGGAAACTTCCAGATACAACGGGACCAATATTCATATGAACTCATGGAAACTGTGATAACACACACAGTATCTGCACAAGTGTTAAGGCAGACTGGATCCCAGCACTGAGAGGAGAACATGGACACAAGGCCTCACCCTAATCAACAAGCTAGCTGCAATTGATAGCTGCTGGAAAAGGGAAAATTAGTTTTCTCCAATAAGTGTCACTGAATATATCAACCACACTGCAGGACAGACCCCATGCCTAGGAGTAGTTGGCCAATACAAAACAAACTTTGTAAGTTTTGTGCCCATTTTTTTGTTTGGGTATATTTTATCTTATTGATTTTTCTCTTTCTTTTTTGTCTGTTTTTTTTTTTTATTGTTTTGGGTTTTTTGTTTTTGTTTTTTGGGAAACATAAGAGAGAGAACAGAGAAAAAACATGAGAGACCCAGTAGGGGGGAATTTGAGGGTGGGGAGGTGGGAGTGGGGGTTATGTGGGGGCACATCCTCATAGCAGGAGGAGGGGGGATGGGAGAGGGGTTCCTGGGTGGGGAGGGGAATGGGGTAAGGAGATAACATCTGAAATGTAAATAAAATATCCAAAAAAAAAAAAAAAAACCATGAGAGAGAAAGAGAGAGAACATGAAGTTAGGTGGGTAGAGAGGTGATGAAGATCTAAGAAGAGTTGGGGGAAAGGAAGAATGTATTCAAAATATATATTGTATTTGAAAACTTCTAATAAATTTTAAGTGGTTCAGGGGCACAGTGTGGATGTGTAGATAGCTGTATATTGCAAAAAATAAATGCAATATGACAAACATAGTGCCGGACAGTGCAACTACATACGGATGACTGGACTAAAAGACTTCCAAATACAGAAGACTTACTGACAGACTGGATATGAAGAAGAGGGAACTGACACAATCCTTCGACTTCTGAATGGCTGACTAGATATTTGAGAGTGCCATTTACTAAAAGAGGTAAACAATAGAGAAGCCAGCTCCACAGGAGAAGATGATGGCCCTGGTCATGAATTGTTATTTTAGCCATACTTCAAACATCTCAGTAAAGATGTGGGATGCAAACCATGAGCATGTGTCTTGAGTTAGGGTTTTATTGCTGTGAACAGACACCATGACCAAGGCAACTCTTATAAGGACAACATTTAATTGGGGCTGGCTTACAGGTTCAAAAGTTCAGTCCAGTATCATCAAGGCAGGTGCATGGCAGCATACAGGAATACTTGGGCTGGAGGAGCTGAGAGTTCTACATCTTCATACAAAGGCAGACAGGAGAAGACTAGCTTCCAGGCAGCTAGGATGAGGGTCTTAAAGTCCATGTCCACAGTGACACACTTACTTCAACAAGGCCATACCTCTAAATAGTGCCACTCCCTTGGCCAAACATAATTCAAGCCACCACAGCATAGATGCATGACAGTTCTCAAGGAAATAGTAGATAGTAAGAAAAAAGACTCTAGGCACTCTAACATTTGGTCCCAGTGACTCAGGAGGCAGAAAAACTGAAATTCAAAGTCAGCCTGGGCTGCAGACTAAGTTCAAGGTCAACTTTGGCTAGGGATATAGATCAGTAGTAGATAGAGAAATATGCCCCAAAGGACACCTTAATACCTTATCAAACAGGTAGGGGAAAAACAGAAAAAGAAGTTAATACAGAAAATCTCAACAAAGAATTGACCAATCATGTCAAAGACCACTAAAGATTCAGTTAAAATAAGAATTGGAAACATCCTTTGGGCTTGCTAACATACAGGTCCCTGGTGACTTTGGAAAAAGAAGATTTGGACTGTTTACAGGAGGTTGGACTGGGCTGAGACCAATTTTCTGGGAAATGTCTTTGGAAGCAAAGAGTGATAACTAGAGGAGGCAGACTAGGGCAGGGGGTGTTACTTTAAGGCAGGAAGGATATTTTCACCTGCTACTAAGAAGCATGCATTTGAAGAAAAGAAAAGAGCCTTACCATATTGGAGAGAAAGTGGGTAGTTGACTATAGGAGAAGGTAGAAATGGATGTACTATGAAGCAGCCATAGAAAGCATAGTCCCCCAAAAGATAGGATGCCTCCTCCACCATTTCAGACAAGAAGACCTACAGAGGAGATAGATGAGCCCATGTGTAGATTTGGTGGGCAGGAAAAGGAGGCCCTGAATGATACTTGAATTTTCTCAGTGAAATAGATGACAAGGTTATCTGCTATGAGTAAGAGGGAGGACATGGAGGGGCTGAAGGTTGGGGAAAAGATGATTTTAAATGATCCTCCTGGAGACTGAGAGGTAGTTAAGACATTTAGTACAGAGAAGAACTGAAAAGCAGTGATGAGGGCTTTATTGAGGTATAGTTGGTGATAGTGAGTGGAGGTAACTGAGCTATAGAGGAATAGATGATGAAATTTAAGAAACCAGAGACTCGGGTGAAGGTTGGATGATTGGCTTATGCATTGATATCTGTTGTAGAAATCATTTAGTCCCAACTCAGGGTTTCTACCCCACCGTGATCATTCAGTTCCCAGATAAAACACACACACAACCTTTATATTTACAATAAGACATAAACAGCACAAGAACTGGGCAGATATCTACCTTCTATGCTATTAGAATCTACTTTCTTATCAATAACCCTGAGTTATTACTTACTATGTTTCATCTGGGTTGCTCTTAACTCTCCTAACCCATGATGGCTTCTCCTTCCTCCTTCACCTTCTTCTCCCCCTCATGGTTCTCCTCCAACCACCAAGCCAGGGAATCCTAAACCCCATCTACGTCTCTTCTGCCCAGCTATTGGCTGTTAGCATCTTTATTTACCAATCAGAAATAACTTGGGGGCAAGGTCACAGTGTCATTTGGGTCTACATGCAGATTCTCTCACCTCTGGGACAACCAGCTCTTGAGGACTCAATATTAGCCTTAGAATACAAGCAACATCAGGCCAACCCAGGCCATATCACCTCAGGTGCTGACAATCCTTGTGATGGTAGCTAAGGAAGCCAGGGAGACTGAAACCAGAGTCTTCACTGAGAAAGTATGTGTATTGTTTTTCTAGGGCTAAGCTAACAGATTGCCACAAACTGGGTGCCTTGGAACAACAGTTTATTCCTTCGTCATTAGAGAGGCCAGAAATTCAGTCTGAGCAGCAAATGCTTCATTGATTCTAGAGAATTCCACAGAAAAAACTTTCCATGACTTTCTTCTAGCTTCTGGTGGCCACTGGTAATCCTTTGTGTATAGCTACATCACTCCAATGTCTGCCTCTCTTATCACATGTCTGCAAGTTATCTCTGTGTAGAACTGTGCTTAAATGTCTTTATTCCTTAAGAACATTAATGCATCTGTTTAAAAGGTACATTTCAACTCAGTACAGAAGATATGATCAGGAGACTGGTGCATGACAGCAATGGGAGTGTCTAACACACTAAAAGTGATATAAGACTCAAAAACTGGTGGCTTATACAAGAAAAAGCAAATGCTCTGAAAGTGCCAGTCAGAAGCAAGCAAGACTCTTATCTTATGTTGAGGAGATGGGCTCTGGACCTGACCCTTGTGGCTAGAAATATATCGCCCTCTGCCAGAGCTGATGAGAGCTGTAGAACCCTCAGACTGTACACTTCAGGCTCCAGAGTATTTGTGATCCTAGGGGCAGCCATCTCTGCTCCTTTATTCCTAAAGTGGATATGAGGGTGAGGCCATTCCATCAGTTAGTTACCTAGGGATGCTGCTACCTTTCTTATATTAAAAATGAGAAGTGAGGCCAGGCGGTGATGGCACAGCACTTGGGATGCAGACCCAGACAGATATATGTGAGTTCAAGGACAGCCTGGTCTACAGAGCAAGTTCCAGAACAGCCAGGGCTACACAGAGAAACCCTATCTTGAAAGAGCAAAAACAGAAGAGGTGAGAGGGAGAGCACACTGAGAACTAAAGTGTAGAGGTTTACTGCTCTGGCTTTTGACTATGATATAATATCAAAATATTTATATTGAATCTAAGCTGTAGAATTTAAAATGGCACCCTACACTCCTAAATCCTCTATGCACCAGAGTACCTATAATTACCAAAAATTGAATATGGAAATGGAAAATGTTAGTTCATATGTCAGTCTAGAAAGTTATTCTGTCATTATCTACTTCTAAAATGAGGTAAGGTAGGCATGAACTTTGGAGTGGAACTACATGTGTTCAAATTCTACTTTGGGCAACTGTTCGTTGTATGACCTTTGAGAAATAACCTATCCGTGCTTCAGTTTCTTCCTTGGGAAAATGGAGAGAAAATAATTCCTACTTCACAGAATTATTGCCATAGAAAACTAAGTAGTGTCATCCATATTTGGCACTATTCACAACAGCTAAGTTATGGAATGTGCTTAGGTACCCATTGATGAATGACTATCAATAAAGAAAATACAACACACAGACACACACCACTGGACTTTCAGTTGGTCAGAATGAATGAAATGCTTTCATTTTCAGGAAAGTGGATGGAGATCAAGATAATCATGTTAAGCAAAATAAGCCCGATTTATAAAAAATACTACGTTATATACAAAAATCTACATTTTAGGAAGATATAAAAGAAGTTAAATTAGTTGTGGGAAAGGAAGGGGACCAGAGGGAGAGTGGGGGTGCATACTAAAAGGGTGAATACAATCAGAGTATGTTTATTTGTATGAAAATATCATAATGAAACCTATTATTTTATATAATCATTATACACTAATAAAATGTTTCTATTTGGAAAGGAAAGCTAAGTGACAATATATACAAGTACATAAACCAGTATCAGGTGTATGTTATGTTCTGTGTAAGTGTTTACTTTAATTGTTGTTTATTCTCTCTCCTGCATTCTGATTTAATCACTTGATACTATTCTGCTTGCTATCATCTCCATAGCTTTGCACCCTAACCTAAATGAGCCCTTCCCAGCCTTCTGTTCTCTGTGTTCTTCTCTGAGTCTATTTACCTCTAGACTGAAGAAGCCCAGAGCTTTCAACTGTTTTCCATATGGTGTTGCTGCTGTTACTCCAGCCTGGTAACTCACTTTTAGACATCCTACACTTCGTCACTGTATCACAGTTTAAATGGGCTGTCTAGAATGGATCCCAGTGCTCCAGGTAAGATGTGACAAGTGTAGGAAAGGACAGAACCATAGCCTCTCTTGTTCTGGTTCTATACTTCTATTAATGCAGCCTAAAAATCTAATTAGCTTTTTTGGCAGCATCATCAGTCTGTTGGCTCACATTGACTTTACAATCAAATCAAGGTCTTTTTCACATATGCTATTGTTAAACCAGGCAGGTGTCTTCTATCCTGTGCTAGAGGAACAAACCAACTATAATCACTAGGAGAAAGTCTCATGCAGCAATCAAAGCCTAGTAATGGAAGAATTTAGTTATAAAGAAAAAAAAAAAAAAACAGTCCATGCAAGCTGTGGATTGTTGGGGTCATGGAAGATGCTACTGGTTTTCAGTTCAATAATGATTTTCCTCTTCTTCCTGACTTACAGAATCCCACCATTGTTCAGTGCAGCAATGTGCTAAGTAAAAGAATACTGGAGTTCTCAGCTTCTTTTGCAGCTCAGAATGTCCATGTAACATACTCAGAGAGGAGTAGGTGGATGTTACTGGATACAGAATATCATTGTGAATAAAAAGCAAAGGCTCTGTAAACTGACCTTTGCCTTTAGTCTTTTTCCCATTCAGTGTGCTCCTTTCCTCCTGTCTAGAATACAGACAAAAAGCCCAGAGCTGAAGAAGCTATCTCATCATCCTAAAGCACAATGCAAATGAATGAAAGCCCACAATAAGAATAGTAAAGATGAACAGCCAGGATCTTTCTATTGGGGTGGGTGTTTATAAACCACATTACATTGTTCAGGCTAGCTTCAACTGCATCATATTCTAGGCTTATCCAGTCAACTTACTGGAACTATAAGAATGCACCATCACACCTGGCAAAAGCTAGGGTATTAAAGAACTGCCATAGTGGCCCTAGATCAAGGAAATTTTGTTAAATGACAAAAACAAATCTTTATCTGTTTAAGCTCAAACTGTATATTTGTTTATTATTTGTGGCCAAAAAAATCTCTAACTGGAACAAAGTAACAACAGAATAGCTAAAGACCCAAATGAAGGACAAACATGACTCTAGAAATCAAAAGAAGCAACTACTTAGAAATACACATATGCAATTGGGCTTGCCAGGAGCCTTCTGCAATGGGGCTAAGGTTCAGGGTCAGTACTTTCTGTGGATGGCAGGCTTGGGTCTTGCTAGGGTATAGGTATGAAGCTGGGACTTGGGTGTAGGATATGTGTCAGAAGAATGTGGAGAATGAGGGAGAGGGTCAGGAAACTTGAGAACAACCTCAGACCAGTAGCAAAGACTGATGCTGTATTTCAAGTAGGGAGTTGGAGCAAACTGGGTTTACTTTAAGCCTTCTCATCTTAGTGTAGGTGTGGACTATAGACAGAAGAAAAATTCCTCAATCATGGAATAGACGGTGCCCCAAATGGGATACAGCAGAGCCTGACAACCTTTAACTCAAGTTGTGCTTAACCCCATCCTGACACTCTTCCTAGATTCACCCTTCCTTGCATGCTCTTCCTTCTGTCTTTTTGCTGGTGACTTTAAAAACCTGGCTTTAACAGAAGGCCTCCTGTGTATCCACACTGGTCTCTTTAAGCAGTTCCCACTTTGCCTTCTTCCTATTGTCAGTATTTTACCATGGAAACCTTTCTTTCCCTCCTCCCTCTACTCCCAAGTTATTTTCTCCCTGGTCCAGTTTGAGGGTGTGCTTCCTGGGTAATGTGTGTCCCCTCAGACAAGACCAGCCTTTAGCCTCTGGTCTCTGCTTGGAGTGCAGATGGAAAGCAAGAGCTAGGACAAAGCCTGGCTGGAGCCTACCAGTGGCAGGGAGCAGTGTGCCACTCCAGTCCCCCTTTGTACCTTGGCTTCTTTGTTCTAGCAGAGGCCAATGCTTTCCCCGCCCTCATTTCACTTTCCAATGTCATCTAGAGTGAGAATGAGATCCTCCTCTGACTGCTAGTATGCTACCACTTTTCCTTTGTGTGCGCCAGGTGCTGTGTGGGCAAGTCATTGTGATATTGTACTCCTGTGATAAATGGACCTCTGTGAGACACATTTTGCCTTAGAGAGGGAGTCTTGCCTGAATGACTTTTCACAGAATGTTCCAAAGGTACTTGGAGATGATAGCCTAGGCCAGGCAGGCTGCTCTTTCCAGTGGTGAGAAAGGGTATCAATCATTGTGGGCTAGCCAATAAGCTTTAAACTAGGCATACTAGTCTTCTTTGTTAAACACAACACTGAAATCTTCCAAAGACTAAACAAAGAATGGCTCTCCAAAGACTCCCTAGGTGGCCAGGAGGAGGCCTGCTAGTGTCACTAATGGAGCTCTCTAGCTTCACCTTCCCTCCTCACAGAATTGTTTCCATTCCTCACACCTATGTCAGTCCTAGATCCTTTCAATTATACCTCTTTTATTTCCCTCCCATATACATTTCTTCCCCCACCTCAGCTGATGCTATCTTTGTCCAGTCTTCAATGCTTCTCACTTGGACTCCTAAACAGACTCCCAACCCATTTCCCTGCCTCCAGTCTTGCCCTCTCCAATGCAGTCTTCATGCCTAAGCCAAATCAATCCTTTGAAAATACAAACCTGGTCATGGTATCTCTTCTCAAGAATCTCCAATTTCTTCTATGGATTCAGGGACCCATGGTTGGGATAAAGTCCAGGGCTCTCAGGACTAGCTTCCTGCCAAATGCTCAGCTTCCATTTTGGCACTGCTCCCACTTTACACATAGCTACAGCAAGCTACTTCATAGATTTCTAAACATGCTTTTCCTGTCTTTGCTTCTACACCCTTACACATGACTTCCCTTCTCCTAATACAACCTTCATACATCACTTCCTCTCCTTTCTGTTTAGCCAAGACCCACTTATCCCATACCACTTCAACTAACCTCTTTCCATCTCAAGACACACATTGTACTTGTACCTCTATCATTGGTACCCAGTATAGCACATGGAATCTGATACATTTTCAAGCAGATATTTGCCAACTGACCTGGCTATGGGCAAAAATTGTCTCTGAGGAAAGTTTCAGAGTCGAGCAGTCCATCTCTCTATGGAAGGGAGACCTTTCATTGATACCATTATTTTGTATTGGGCTACAATCCCTTCCTTTGACATGTCTGCTTCCCCAATTCAACTGTAAGCACTTCTATATCAAGGCTACATCTGAACAATTGCAGTACCCTACACAGGTCCAGGAGTGCTTAAATATAATGAATGACTAGGCCTCCTGAATGTCTGACAGTTTTTTCGTTTTGCCATAGCTTGCTTTACTTTGCCTCTAAAGTCTAAACTATTACACTAAAAAACATGTATGTCTGCTTTCTACCCCTGAAAATTTTCTCTCCTGTTTTTTTTAATGGAATGTCCTCATTCACCCACCCAATTCTGCTACTTCTTTAGTAACCAGCTACAACCTCCCGACCCCACTCAGATTTCCAAGCATCCCTTGCAATTTAGCTCTGAAAGTGCTAACAGTTCCCACCCATCTCATTTATCCCTTGCTATTCCCTCATGTTGTCAAGACAAAAAAATAGAACAGATTCTTTCATGACACAAAGCATGGTCACTTTTAGAAGTGTTACTTGAACCCACCTCAATCCATGAATTCCACTAGCCATAATATAATATTCTTATTTCATTATTCGGAGAACTGTTGTTTCCTTTAAGACAGGTCTGTGTCTCCTACTCTTTCATCTTTCTAAGGCCTTCCTGGAGCTGTAGAGCGGTCTAGGGTCAGACTCCCTGGGTTTCTGTCAAGATGCACTGGTTATCTGAGGCGGTTTAAGAACACTAAATTTCATCTTCCTCACATGCAAATGAAGACAACGCTAACTCTATCTCATAAGGTTGTTGAGATCAGAAGACTAAAGCAAATTAAAGTGCCAAGTGCGGTATCTAGCAAGTTCTATGTGTGCTCAATAAAGGTTCTCTTTCCATTGTTATGATTAGTAACAAATTCCTGGGGCAGTTGTCTGCTCAAAACTATGGGAAGAGTTGCAGAGGAAAGAGGGAAGGCAAAAAGGAAGTATAACACAGGAACAATCTGAGATGTTTGCGGAGTCCAAACAAGGTTAGTAGCGCGGCAGGACATTTGTATGTCCGAGTTCTTACAGCCATGTGACTCTAAGAGCCCCGAGCGCAGGGTTCCACCCGGCACAGCTTCCCTAACTCTGGCGCTCAGCTATTCTCAGCAGCCTGTAGGGGGAGCCAGGAAGCTAGGACGGGTTTTGGGGGGAGGCTGCTGGAAATCTTCCTAAGGGCAAAAAAACGACACCCCACCACTACTATCGGTCTTAGTGCATTGCCTTGCCTCCTTCAGGACGCACTCCTAGCTCGGTCCTCTTCTGCAGCTAAACTGGGAGCTGTCCTTCAGCACCAGGGGCAGCCTTGGCCTCAGGCAGGACAGTGAGAGCGTTAGCGGAGTTAGGGACTCCTGACCGGTCCTATCCGCAACCGGCTTTAGTGTCCCCTAGTCCTGAGGACGAGGGCAAGGCTATCCAGAAAGGTAGCAAGAACCTAAGGAGATGCCCCCTGGTTCTTAGAATCACCCTCAGAAGTCCCTTAGCCCTGGGGGGGGGGGGAAGCGAGGGGCGGTCCTGGGGAGGGAGGCGGGCGGCTGCTTGGTGGGGGAGGGGGAGCGCCAGGCCTGGGACTCTGCATGTGGCGTGTGCACACGGGGAGCGGTCGGATGAACGGAGGTGCTGAAGTGAATGGAGTTGGGGGTGGACTGGAAACATCCCCAAACAGCACAGGCTGCGGCCAGCGGGGGCTGGGTTGGGGAGGGGGAGATCCTGAGGCGCAGGCGCAGTCGGGGCCCCAGTCCCGCTCCCTCCTCCTCCCGGTGCCTCTTTCTCCGCCCTGCTCCCCCCCAAACACACTCGCACACGGGCTCTCAAGGTGTTCTCCGCACAGCGGAAGATGGCGACAGACTGAGGGGGCATGGCCAGCGGGAGCCACGGGGCCATGCCTTTGGGCGGCCGCCACAGCGGTGCGAAGCAGAGGCGGAAGCGAGAGGCGCACTAAGTAAAGCCGGGCGTCCGCGTCCGGCGTCTGTGGCGCTGCGGGGAGCCAGGTGGCCCGCCCGAGCCGGAACTCCGGGAGCCGCGGGTGCGGAGCCAGAGCGGAGCCGGCCCGGGACCAGCCCCGGCGGACTGCCAGAGCGCGAGGGAAGCCCGAAGGACCGGCGGCGGACCGGCCGGCCGGCCTAGGAGGGCACGAGCGAGGCGGGGAGCTGCACGGAGCGGGCAGCGGGCAGCGGGCAGACGGGCGGGAGAGGAGCGGCGCGGGCGAGGGGAGCGGAGCGGAGCGCGGCGGGGCCCGCACGGCGGCGCTGAGGGGCGCAGAGCCGCGCCGAGCCGAGACGGACGGCCGGAGCAGAGTGCGAGCCGGGGGCCGGGGGCGCGGAGTGAAGTGGCGCGGAGCTCAGAGCAGCTGAGGGGCCCGACACTATGAGGAGTGCGGCGCCGCCGCCGCAGCCGCCACCGCCCCAGTGCCCCGCACCGCCCCCCGCCGGGACGCCGGGCTGCGCCTAGCGGGCCGGGCGGCGGCGCCCCGGCTGCCAGCAGGGGAGCGCGGGAGGGGCGCGGGGACGGCCCGAGAGCGCCCAGCCACTCCGGCCTGAGCGGGGGCCCCCGGGCCGGCCGGCTTGCCTAGCCATGCGGCCCCCGAGGTAGAGCCTGGACGGCGCTGAGGAGCGCGGTGCGGTGCGCAGCCCGCCCTCCCGAGACGGCCGTCCGGCCTCGCGCCTGCCTACTCCCTCCAGCCCGGACCCCCCTGAAATATGTTCAGGGGCGCTTGGATGTGGCCCGGGAAAGACACCGCCGCGCTGACTATCTGCTGCTGCTGCTGCTGTTGGGCTGCCAGGCAGAGCGACAAACCTTGCGCCGATTCGGAGCGGGCGCAGCGATGGCGACTGTCCCTGGCGTCCCTGCTCTTCTTCACCGTGCTGCTCGCTGACCATCTGTGGCTGTGCGCGGGGGCCCGGCCCCGGGCCAGGGAGCTGAGCAGCGCCATGCGGCCACCCTGGGGGGCCGGCCGCGAGCGGCAGCCCGTGCCTCCTCGCCCGGTGCTGCCGCTGCCGCCGCCGTCGCCGGGCGAGCCCAGAGCGTCCTCGGGCACCTGCGGCCCGCGATACAGCAACCTGACCAAAGCCGCCCCTGCAACCGGCTCCGGGCCGGTCTGTAACAGCGTCCCAGAGCCCACCGGGCTGGACGCAGCTTGCACCAAATTGGAATCTTTGCAGAGACTTTTCGAACCGACCACCCCAGCTCCCCCTCTGCGGCCCCCTGACTCCCCTTCCCGTGCCCCGGAGTTCCCCTCCGCCAAAAAAAACTTGCTCAAAGGCCACTTTCGGAACTTCACTCTCTCCTTTTGCGACACCTACACAGTCTGGGACTTGCTGCTTGGCATGGACCGCCCCGACAGCCTGGACTGCAGTCTGGACACCCTGCTGGGGGATCTACTGGCCGTAGTGGCCAGCCCGGGCTCCGGGACCTGGGAGGCATGTAGCAGCTGCATAGAGGCATACCAGCGACTGGACCGACATGCTCAGGAAAAATATGACGAGTTCGACCTCGTGCTGCATAAATACTTACAGGCAGAAGAGTACTCTATCCGGTCCTGCACGAAAGGCTGCAAGGTAGGGATTGATCATCCACGCCACAATAGCTGCCTGGCTAGAGGTAGTTTCTGTGTCAGTGGGACCAGGAAAAAATAAAGGTCTCCCTCTCCATCCCCCCTCCCTGTATGGCTCCCACCATTCCCAGTGTAGTACTGTGTCACCCCAAACCCCTCCCTAGAGAGGGAGCTACAGAGATTCAGGTCAACTTCTATGAGTTTAAGGTTCGAACATTTTAAGGCTGGAGCCTCCTGGTGCACTGCTTCCCACATGAGGGGGAAGTGGGGCCCTGGGCTGGCAAAGTGGCAGCAGGAGAGTCTGTGTTCCCCAGTCTCCGGGTTGGCTCTGAACCCACTCCTGGACTAGAATTAGTCCTGGGACTAATGCTGTGGAAGGATTGAGGGGGGTGTTCAAAAGGCAGGAGGAGGAATATCTGACTACCTAACCCTCATCCTTTGGTTCCTGTCAACTGATGAAAGGCCAGGCCACGCCTGGTGACAGGGTACACCAACCACACTGTTGACCTTATATGACCTGAGATAGCTGGCCAGATCCTAGGCACGGGAGCCCAGGGATGCCTGCCTTCTCTTAAGGAGGGAACCTGTAGGCTTCTGTCTTCTGAGGAAAGAAGGCTGGGGAAACAGGGCTTACCAGCTCTTGGAAGGGCCATGGAAGGTTGGTGCATTACAAAACTCGAAGTGCTCCAGGCTGGTGACAGGAAAACCTGGCTTTCTGGCTGCTAGGGATGGGCATCTATAGGAAATCAGAGAGTAGGCAACTGTAAAAGAGACCTTCCTAGGAAAGAATTGAGTGTTGAGAAATGTCTTGACCCTCAGTCGGGTTGCTCTGTATAATAATAGGTAGGTGGGGCTATACACATTTGGGGCCTGAATCTACTTCCCTGTTTTTCCTGCCTGGCCAGGTGGCCTGCTTTGGGGGGAAAAGAAAGAACAGCAAGGTCAAAAGGTCAAGTGACAGTGAGACCAGGTAGGTCTCACACATTCTAGAGCTGGGGGCCATCAGCTGGAGAGTGAGGCAGTTGCCTCCTAGTGTAGAACATCTCCTCTCAAGGCTTTGAGAAAGGGTTGCAAGTGCAGCATCGCTCCTGTGGACTTCTGCAAGGTTCTGCTGGTCTGTATGGGCCCCTTGGGGATTTGGGGTGGAGGACTGGGAGGAAAGGAGTAGCTCGTCCATCCTGACTTCACTTTCTCCTTCTCCCTTTTCCTATTCTCGTAACCTAGCAGTCTCCTCCCGCCTCACTCAGCCTCAGCTGACTCACTGCCTCACTCACACTACCAAATGAGATATTCCACTTCTTAAAGGTGTACAGACAGAGAGACAAACATATCCAGCCATGCACTGCTAGTGAGACTCTGGACAAAGTCATACAGAGGAACTGAGAGGTTGTCACTTTCATAAACAGTGCTGTGGAAGCAGGCGCCATGTCACATGCATCTCCCTGTGGTGTCAGAGACGTGCAATCACATGAAGAAAGACACATTTTGTCGTACAGAGGTAGAGATGCATACTCTAATTGCCTGCCACGGATGCATGTCCTCAGTGGGAGCAGAGGTCCCCTAGCAAACAGAATAAAGGAGATCTACATTTTGTGGTCCCGTCTCCAATCCCATGGCTACAACTGTTCTTTTGTCAGTCTCCAAAATGAATGAAAACCATGGTACAACTTTTCTATGGGGTTTTCTCCATATTACAGTTGGATCCAAGCTCTTTCTGAGCCCACACTAAATCCTTCACAGTGATTGCTGATACAAAGCAGTTTGATGTCTGGGAAGGCAGAGGTTTTGTCTGATTCTGGAGGTCTTATCTCATCTGTTGAGGGCTTGTTAGCAGTTTGCTCTCAGGCATGTTTCTTTGCCTGCTCTAAGCTTTCATTTCCTCATTTATAAAACAGGAAAAAAATATCCTTTCCCTGTCCAAGTCCTGAGTGTTTTGTGAGATGTAAGTGGGAATGCGTGACTAGTAGCATTTTGGGGTAAGAATTTAACACCTGGCATAAATTAATATTTAGGACTTTCGGTTGTTTGTGTATATTATGAGAGTACAACTGTCTAAATTACCTTCATTTTGCAGCTAAGGGAACTGAGGTATAGATGGGTAATACAATTTGTCCTCAGCAATGAGCAGGAATTCCGGTACTCCAATTCACTCTCCTCATGCTAAATCCTTGCTTTTGCAGCAGCTTCCTATCAAGTTCCCCAGGCCCTTTCTCCTGTCTCCTTGTCTCTCTCCAGCAGCAAGTGAGCTCTCCTGCTCTTACTGTCTAGTGCTTGCAGAAGAGCTGTGCCAGCTCCTCAGTTTTCCTCCTGCGTTTTCTACCTCTTCCAAAGCGTTCTCCTTCAACTGAGGCCCAAAGCTCAGTTTGCCCTGAGTCTTTAATCCAGTTTTCTGATGGCATGAAAGAGACAGGCAGTCCTGAGCCCCTTCTTCTTGACACCCTGTCTCCTCAATCACTCACCCCACCTTGTCACAGGCCTTCTTTATCCATACTAAGCCTTCCTCCCCCTGAGCTCAGAGCTCCCCTGTCCGGCCCCTACCCCAAATAGGATCCTGTGGAGATAATATCCCACACCCAGAATCCTCTAAGTGAGACCCTGAAGCCCTACGTAAGATGAGGAGGTTTTGTCTGTCAGTAAACCAACACTGGAGCCGGGTTCTAGAGCCAGGGTCCTTGTTCTGAATGTGTCAATCAGATCCTCCTGGTGTGGCCCTAGAAACCCTGTTCTCTGCCTCTGAGATGTCTGCCCCTGTTTTGGGCCACACAGGGCCCCAGGAATCATACCTGTCCTCACTGCTGCCTGTGACACCTCCCAATTTAGTACCAGCTGCAACATCTTCTTAATGTGCGACTGACTTCCTCTCACATAGCAGAGAAATGTAGCGAACTCGGGCCAATGCCCATCCCCATACTGGACTCTCCTAGGTCCAAGAGCCACACCCCATCCTTCCCTTAATTCCCTGTGACCAAGCCCCCAACACACACACACACACACACACACACACACACCACACACACACACACACACACACTTTCCCTTAGTCGTGCCCAGAGTTACCAGACAAATAAATCCCCTCCCAGATTTCATCCTCCTAATCTCACCATGCCCCTGCCTGCTGCTGGCTGCCTCTCCCACCTCTGCACCTCTACCTCCTTCTTCCTCTCAATTCAGAACACTCAAGGTAAGGAGAATGAGGGCATGGGAGCAAACTCTGGCTTCTTTTCTCACTGCTATTCCTCTAAGGCCGAGAGGCCCAAGAGGAAGGACGTTGTCAGCTCTTGCAGTAGCCATTAGCTGCACTAATCAGCTAGTTCAAAGAAGGATGGGATAGTGCTGATCCACTCCAGACTGACTGGCACCCACCTGGCAGCCTGCAGGTTTGATGCTGGGACGAATCAACTGATGAGGTGGAGAAGGAGGCTGGAACCTAAATTCCCTGGAGAGAGTTAAAGGAGTTTGACTTGGAGAAGAAGAGACTCAGGAAAACATGGTCTCAGATTTCACACCTCAAAAGGATTGTCCTTGTATAAAGCATGCATGTCTTGATTGGCTCCAAGGGACCTTATGGAGAGTCCTGCATTCTAAATTTTTCACTTCATACCAGTGTGACCTTGAACCTATGAACTCCAAGCCTCTGAGCCTTGCTTTTTTAATCTGCTAAATGGGGCTCGTTCATGAGGAAAGGCCCTATGAATTCAGTATTAATGAGAAGTCTTTACAGCATCAAGGCTTAGCACATCAGAGGTTCTCCCTCCAGCTTTTCTTTGCAAAGAAGGAACAGACTGCCTCAGTGCTCCAGGAAGTCTCTGGCCTAACACAAGTGGACTGCTGGGTGAAAATGCCAGGGAGATGACTGTATTTGCGTGGAGGAAGGAACTGAAGCAGGCGACCTCAGGGGTCTGCTTCAGTTCTTCAGCGGCAGCATTGGATGGGAGAGGCTAGGGAAGGAGGTTTGGCCTCAACACCCTCACACAGGGAGAGGGTGGGGGCTGCCAAAGACAGTACCTCACTTTCTGCCCATACCTACTGGGGCCTTGCTCTTCCTCTACTCTGGCGGCTGGCAGCTGTTTCTGCCTCACTGCCTTCTCTCCTCCCACCTGCCACAGCTTTCCTTCCAAACAAGACTCTCAGGCTAACACTGGAGATGATGGGTACTCAGAGCCAGGGGCTTCAAGAGTCCCAAGTTGAATAGTAGTTCTTGTTGTCACTCAGATGTTCTCTTGGCCCAGAACTCTTAAAAGCTAGAAAGAGTGCCCTGGTTCCTGTTTGGAGGCAGAGGAAGAGGAGAGCCAGCAATAAGCAGCCTCCTGGGAATCATGGCAAAGCTGGCTCTGGGGGCGGGGCCTCTAGCTCCATAGCACTTCACCTCCTCATCACTAAGGACTGTATGCATGTTCTAGGAAAGGTCGGTGCCCCAGAATCCAAGAGTAGGCACAGAGAAGAGGCAATGCTAGGACAAGGATATATGAATTAAAGCTGGGAGTGACAAAGCAGTCATTTGATGAAATATACCTCTCCAGATCCTTGACCTATATCCTTACCCACTCCGCTCCTCCAAACTCCCATGTTCTTTTTACACTGTAGTCCATGCCCAACATCCCCATCCATATTTCAGTGAGCACCAACTAGACAGTGTTTTATCACCCCAGACCCTTCCCAAAACACATCCCACACCTCACTCTCTAACCCTCATTTATGTATTTACACACCTCTGTTCCTCTCAAAACTTACTTCTAATCTTCCTGGCCTGATTACTTCCTGTCCCACTTTGTTCCTTTCCACCAGTTGAATGTTCCCATGCCACTCTCCCATCTGCCTCCAACTTCCCAACCCTCCAGACCTTTACTGCAGATTTCACCCCTTCTCTGCCTTGCCTCAACTCCTTGGTACTGTACTCCTTGCCCTTGACACCTCCATGCCCCTTCACAGGATATTCACACTTCACCTCCCTCAATAGGGATCTATCTCTCTTCATGCCTTGATTTTCTTTCATCTTTTGATGTTCTCTTCTTTTGCCCCTTTCCCCCTCTCCCATCCTCTCCTTCTATGTTCTTTCTTCCCCCTTTTCTATCTTTTTTCCAGTCCATTCAGGGCAGATATATGCATGAGTGCATGCACACACACTCATATACATAGACACACAGGCACACACATCCCCCAGTCTTTGGGGCTACTTCCCATCCTTCCTACAAGCCGGTGGCCTGACTACTATAGTCACCATAGCAACGGGAACCTCCAGGAAGCATGTATTGGTATCTCCTGAAGATGGGGTTGAGGGAGTGAAGAGGGAGGAGAGGAACCCAGCAATCTCCCACCCAATATTGTTCTAGCTGAAGGTATCTGCTGAACATGGTAGAGGTAGTGGTGAGGAAAGATGAGAAGTGGGTGGAGCCAACATCAAAAGAGAGCCAAGGATCTCTAGGTACATCAAAAGGCTGAGAGAGTACTCCCAAGCTATGTGATTGTGTGCTGGTGCCTTCTGCAAACATTAGTACCTCAGGGAAAGAGTACACACACACACTCTTCTCTGTGTGGTTGGGGATGTAGGCCAACACCCAAGACTCAGGGGTCAGGGGTTGTGTTTGAAAAACTTCTCTCAGGGCAGTTCTTTTGTGATCCCTATGCTCCAAGACTATTTACCTGTGGTGTGTGTCTGCAGGTTGGAACTAACCTGACCCTCCACTCCTCTCAGTCATGTGACATTCCAGCTGCAGGTATGTATTGAGTGCTAGGAGCCACCTTTCCTGTGGACTGTGTACAATCGAGGGGCCCATAAACACAGTTCTCCAACGATGGTCAGATAGGTTCTAGAAAATGGCTATGTCTTAATTCCTGTGGTTACAGGTATACAGGTCAGTCTGTGAGGAATGACAAACCAGTCTTTTGTCTATGGGCATAAGAGACAGAGCTCAGAGAAGCCTGAGTTTATGAGACTCTGAATCAGGTAGGATTTTAGAGGGAAGAGCAAGGGCACCAAATGGGCTCAGCTTAGGGGAGGGTGACAGTGAGTTACTACAGAAGGAGAAGGGTTGACACAGCCAGAGTTCTTGCTCAAATGGATTCTGGAAATGGGATCTGGAATCTGAGCCACAAGTTTCTGGGCCAAAAGATGAATCCAGCTGGCTGCAAAGAAGAAAGGGATAAGAAAACGAAGTCAAAAATTAAAATAAAATACAAGCTTTTGAGCATCTAGGAGGTGTCTGTGTGTGTGTTTTGAGGGGTATATACACCCATGAACTCAATCTTGTCAATGATCTTAGCAGGAAAGTACCATTATTATCCCAATTGTACACATGTAACAGTTGAGGTTCAGCAAGAAGAGGAAATGACTTCCCTAAGTTACATAGGGCAAGGAGCTGGGATGCAAACCTATCTTTGTTCTTTCCTCAGTGTATAGATATATAGAGGATGTTAATATTCTCTGCCAGATGTTGGAGGCAATGCCCTGGTGGCTAAGAATATACTGGTGAGAAGTTAGGCTGGCTAGAGGGGAGGCTCAGTAGAGCCTATTAGAAACTTAGGGAAACCTCTGGAGTAGCTCAGATTCAGCAGGAGGACTCACTAGCATCCTCTTTGTTCAAGATACATGTTTCTTGGAGCTGGAGAGATGGCTCAGTGGTTAAGAGTTCAATTCCCAGCAACCACATGGTGGTTCACAACCATCTGTAATGGGATCTGATGTCCTCTCTTCTGGTGTGTCTGAAGACAGCTACAGTGTACTCATATATATTAAATGAATAATATATTTTTAAAAAATGATACATGTTTCTTGTCCTTGAGATCCAGTGATAGATTTTCCATCCCTTGGCAGCAATTAACTGCTTATATTTCTTCATGATAGGTTATCTATCCCAAGTACTCAGCCTTAAATACATAAACATATCAAAAACATTAAATGAATTTGGCAGATTTATTTGTACATATGTATGCATGTATGTATGCATGCATGTGTGTGACAATGATAATTAAAGAAGAAGTCATGAATTTGAGCAGGAGTAGGGGGTAACATGGGAGGAATTATAGGGGGAAAGGGAGGAGTAGAAATGATATAAATATAGAATGTAGCAAATTATCAAAATATTAAATTAAAATTTGATTTAAAAAAAAGATGCAGTGACAATCACTAAGGTAGCCTCTTGGAACAGAGACAGGAAGATGGAAATAAGCGGTTTGCTCCTTCCTTTTTTACAGGCTTAGAAAAGAAAAGAAGAGTTGAGTTCCAGTTGTCTTGGAGAAATGGTATTTCTGTTATCTTTTCAACTCCAATATACTCAAAGTGTTGGCCAGGGCAGAAAAGGAGAAGGTGCCATATACAGGCCTAATGGCTGCCTGAGCCCCAACCCACCTGCATCACACACTGGTAGCTGGTAGAACCAAAATGAAAACCAAATGCAGTGAGATCTTGTGTAAAAGTCAGATAAGGCCTGGCCTGGATTTTGGATGTCCAGTTCCCATACCAGGATTTTGTTGAGTCCCTAATCTTAGATGCCTGGTCTTCTCCTTAGAAATAGAAAGGAAGAGGCAGCCCATAATGTTCTGTCTGAGAGAGGGCATGCTGGAGCTGTGAATGTTACCTGTGTTTTTCTGTCATACTTGGTTTGAAGCAGATAGCACATCTACCCAGCTTATTTGTGAAAGATGAAGTATGTATGTTCAATCAGTGCTCAAGTTAGTTTTTCAAAATTGCTATAGGCTCAAAATCTTTTTAAAAATACTTTCCTTGATTATTAAAAAATTTGGCCTTTGAGAACTTTTGGAAACTAGAAATATAATAGAGAAAAGGGGACTAGAGGCATTTGGGGATTTTTCATTGTCATAAAGTATATAGAACTTACCTTTTAAGTGTATAATTCAGAGGCATTGGGTACATTTCCATTTAATTACAATTTCTAAAACATTTTCATCCTCCCAAACAGAAATTTTCTAATCATTAAACAATAATTCCCTATTTCACCTTCACTCTTTCCCCTAGCAACCAGCAATCTACTTTCTATCTCTTTTAACTTGATTGTTCTGGATAACACAAAGAAGTGGAGTCAGGCATTATTTGTCATTTTGTGTGGCTTATTATATTTTATATACTATATATATGTTTATATATAGTGTAATTATATATACTGTATTATATATATGTAATATATAAACATATATATTATATGACGCTTTTAAGGTTCATCCAAGTTTTAACATTTTTCAGTATTTTATTTTCTTTCTATGGCTGAATAACATTCCATTTTGTGCATATGCCACATTTTGTTTATCCATTCATTTCTCAGTAGATATTTGAACTATTCTACCTTTTGGCTATTGTGAACAATGTTGCTATGAACCCTGTTCTACCAATATTTGTTTGAGTACTTGCTTTCAATTCTTTTGAGTATATTTAGGAAAGGAATAACTTGGTTATATGATAATTTCATGCTGAAATGTTATTAGCTTGTTTGTTTTACATTGGGTCTTGCTATGTAGTCTAGACTATCATTGAACTTAAGCTCCACCTACCTCAGCCTCAAGTGCTGATATTACAGGTGTGCACCATTGTGTCCAGCTTGTGTTTAACTTTTTGAGTAATTGCCTCTCAATTGTCTATAGCAGCTGAGCCATTTTTCATTCCATTCTTAAATTTTGCATTCTGGACCATTTTACATACATATCAGCAGTGAACCGAGAAAGGGTCCAAATCTCCATAGCTTTGTTAACACTTGTTATTTTCTGGGTTCTTTTGATGATAATACTCGTGTTGATGCAACCACATGGTTCCCTAATGATTTACTTTTATTTAGTTTTAATTTTACTTTTTCCTTTCATTTTAATTTAATTTTACTTTTTAACTTGCTTGTATTCTGAGAACCTTTCCATGTGCTTAAAAATTCATAAGCTCCATCCTTGATGAGTGTATGATACTCTGTCGCAAGTTACATAATTAACAGGCCATGTACTGTTAGATATTTAGATGACTGCTAACTTTTTACTATTATAAATAATCTCATGGTGACTCTCTTTGTTCATCAATTTATATCACATATATGATTTTTACTCATAAAGGCTATCTCAGTCATTCTTCCTTATTTCTGTACTTTGCTGAGTTTTTTTTTTAATACAAATGATACATGCTTATTTTATCAAATCTAACAATGTGAAGATTTATAAAGAGAATGTTAATAATCCTGTTCAGTCTTCCCTAGATCCACTGCCCTAAGGTCCTGGATGTTAACAATTTTGTGTGTATTCTCTTCTCTGTAAGCTTACATAAACATCTACACAAAATGACTCTTTTCTTTGTTTTGCATACAAACAAACATCTATAACTGAATGGAAGCATAAACATCCATTCTGTAGAATGAAGTTTGGAACTAGACTTAGAGAATCACAGTATTAACCTTTTTAATGCTACTGGCATACATTACTAAATCTCTTTCAAATTACTAGATTATTCTAGTTTATACCAGCTACAAAAATGTGAGACTAATTTACTTGAAAAATGATCTAGCCTTAGCTTCTCATTGGCATTCCTTTGGTCAGACATTTGTTTTTATTGTTTATAAGCCATTCGCAGGACTTGTTTGTGAATTGTTAGCTCATGTTTTCTGTTTTTATTAATGCTTTGTTTGCTTCCCTTTATATGGATTAATGATGTTATCCTTTTCTGATCATATTTGTGGCAAACTTGCAAAGCTTGCTGTTTGGATTTTAGAGCTGAAAAGAGAGAATGAGAAGGAAGAGTGCGATCCTGGTTGTGTCGTATCCTTTACCTTACTTAATTCTTATACCTGCCTTGTGACGTGTATACATAATTGTCCCCATTTTGCAGTGGATAAAATAGTCTCAGAGGAGTCAAATGGAGTCATCAGCCCATAGAGTTGAAGCTGGAAATTATGTGTTGACTACTACTCAATCCGTGGTAGTGTGCCTATGGATAAAGCTTTCTCCTTTTGTGTTAGAGGCATCATTTACAGAGAGGTGAGGGTAGTTTCTTTTTTAAAGGGACATAGCATGTCTATCAGAAAAGGGCTGTCAGGGAGGTCAACAATGTTGCCTGTGCTTTTATTACTAGCACGGGCTTACTTTGGATTTTGACTGCAGGTCTGTTTGAGTTTAAGATGTTTGACCCCATCTTCCTACCATCCATGGTACTTATTTAAACATCCATCTTCTCTGCTCAGGGAAAAGAAGTACTTGGTTCACAGTCATGAAGCAAAATCGTGGCCACAACTCCTTTCTAGTGATATGTCCAAGTTTACACAGCTACTTATTGGCAGAGGCAGCTTTGAGTACCTATCCATCTGTTGGAGCAAAGGCTACGTGATAAAGAATGTTTGTGGGGAATGCTGTGTGGAAGGGGCAATTATGTGGGGTATATAACATGCCACTTTTTTGTCTGGTCTCTGGCATTGGAGTCTTCCAATACCAGGCTACTCCAGAATCCCAGAAGCCCCCAAAAGATGGGACTTGGGACAGGAGAATTTATGCCCTAGAGGCAATAAAACATTTCTACTAGAAATAGCTTCCAGCCCTGCTCTAATGGTGCATGTACGTGGGGTAGGGAGTAGAGAGGGAAAGGGGATATTTGGGCATTTGTTTTGCTTCTTGTTCATTTGTTTCTTGGTCTACAGTGCTGGGACATGAACTCTGGGTCTCGCATTGGCCAGGCAAGTGCTATACCATTGAACTACATCTCCAGTCTGAACAGAGTGCTTTGATAAGGGAATGGAAATGATCATTTGTAGTGTCTGGTAACCAAATGTTCTTTCCCTTGCACCCTCTTACAAGGCAAACTCTACTTCTGTGTGAAGTGAGATGAATATATTGATTTTGGAAAAATCATTCTTCTCTGTTCAAGCCTAGCAATCTCTCAACTTGGCCTGAAATTACACCAAAAAAAAATTTGAGTAACATGGTTTGATACTGGTGGTAAACTGAAGGGACTAACCCCAGGGCAGTATGGTTGGTATATAAGAACTTGGGCACTAAAGCTCAAGCTTTATTTTATATATATATAAAATATACAGGTAATACTGACTTCAGATTCTACTTTGAAATCTGTCTGCTCTGTAGAATAATTGTTGTGACATTCATTACATTACATTTTTTACATTTTAAAATGATATGTAGTTGTTGTGTCTATGGGGGTTGCACATGCAACAGTACACAGGGGCAACATCTGGAAGTCAGTTCTCTTCTTCTACAAATTGGATTGTGGAGATTGAACTCATCTCATGAGGCTTGGAGGCAAGCATCCTTACTGCTGAGCCATCTTGTAGCCTTCAATATATTCTTTAATCTCACTTGGAACCCCACTTTTTTCACCTTCAAAACTAAGAAATAGGGTCATTATGAGGCTTGAAGGTCATAAATCATCCTGATTTCTTATAATGTCTTTGTGGTAGAAGGTGCTCAACAAATGCTAACCACCATTATGATTATCATTGGCTATAAGCCTCGGGTAAGTTATTTAAACTCTTTGGTCCTCTCTGTCCTTATCTGTAAAGATTTGTATCTCCCTCAGGGGGTGATTATGGGGAATCAATGAGTTAATAAATGTCAGGATTAAATGCTTAGAATAGTGCCTGGCATATAGTAAGCACTTAATAAATAGTAGCTATTTTCTCATCTTAATTAGATGTGTTTAGTCCAAATGATTGCTTAATACCCAATTGAAATTCTCAACACTGAGGTGGGTTGCTGAGGAGAAGGAAAAGGTAGTGTTTTGAAGGAGGGTAAAATGTCTAGGGTTGGGGTGGGAATTAGAAGCTAGAAGGCAACTGGAGATATTTTAGTAATTGCATAAAGACCTGTTGAGGTGGGTGAGGTAGGAGGCAGTGAATGAGAGAAGGACTCCTAAAGTCTTTGATTCACATTATAACCAAAGAATAGCTGTAGTCACCTTGAACCTGGTCTCTGTTCATCCCAGCCTGTCATCTACCTAGAAGAAGAAGGTGAGGCAGCAGAAGGGAGCTGGTTTTGTTTTTCAGTGATCTAAGTGATAACTGACAACCGCTTTCTGTATAAAACAAGTGTGCCACGGGGAAAGGAGTGTGTGCAACTCCAAAGAAGCCATAGTTGCCTGTGTCACACTAATGTCCTTCCTATGGTGACCAGCACAGCCACTGGGCAGAAAAGACCTAGAAGCTTCCTCTTCCCATCTTAGCTTCTCTCTTTATCTACAAGGCTGACTCCTTGTTTGCTCTTTTGGTTTGTTAAGTGCACCTGGATGGTGCCTATAGTCCGGACACTGGTGATGGATTAGCTGACCCAGGGCCTCTGGGACAAGGCCATATGGACTGAATCTGGCAATGTTGGTCATATCAAGTCTTAGATTTTTTGTTTTGTTTATTAGGTTCCTGACTACAGACAAGTTTCTTTCTATTTATTTTTCATTTTATCAAAGTAATGCATATTCATAATTTTCATTACACATATGCACATGCATGCGTATATGTCTCCAGTTGCCCCCGATTTTGCTCTTCAACGTCAACACTTGGAATTTTCTTGGTTCCTTCTGATTTTGCCACCACATTATTAAATGTTATGCCAATATTACTAATACTTGATTTTTCTAGGTGCACATACACATATAAAAGGACAAAAGTCCACTATGCACATATATATAAATATAAATGCTTGTCATTGAAACAGTAGCTCCATGTCTCACACCTTGAGCTCACTGTTGAGTGTTAAATACATCTGATTCTTCTGACTGTTTTTGTTTTTTGTTTCTTTGTTTTTGTTTTTTGCTAATGTTTACTTTCACATTTCTAAATGGCACATCAATATGCTATTGCTTGTTTTTTTTTCTGTTTTAAATATTTATTGACTTAAAAAAAATCTAGTTAGAGGAAGATTTAGCTTTCTTAGTATCGGTAGCACCATAAATGCACACACATGTCCCCTCCCTTCATACATCCAATATTGGCATATCCAAATTTCTGAGTCTAACAGTTTAACTTATTTACATTGTTAATTTTATAATTATTGTTTACATATAGCAATGAAAGACTGTATGATTAACATTTTATTCCTTGGTCAACTTGCTTTCTGGGAGTTAGCAATGGCTTCTCATTTCCCCTTTGCTTGGTTTTCTTTAAAATTTTGCTAACATCTTATCAATTTCTTCATTCATTGTAGAATTCCATGAAGATATATTTATAACCCATTATTTTCATTTTTTTTCTTTTCTTGGGAAAGTGCTTCACATTGTTCAATCTGGGCTAGCTGCTGGGAACCTGGTTTTCAAGTACTTGGCAAACACCTTGTGCATACCTCTTCCAGTCTATATCAAGAGACCCTGTGAGCCCTGAAAAGAATGCACATCTAAATATGATATGATGATCTCTGTCTGGAAAGAGCCTAAAGTCATAGGGATATTCAGTTTGTGCAGAGGTGTTTGGAAAGCTTGAATTCCATCCTGGGACTTTGAATCAGGTCATCTCTTTGGTCCTACACTTGAGACAAGCTTCCATCTGCAATGGGTTATCACAAGAATAAGATATAGTCCCCTAGAGAGCAAATGGTATCTCAGGCTACATTAACAGAAACAGTTTCTATGGCAGGAGGGATGAAGGTTATACTTCACTTTGTGTCAATAAACCCGTATTTGGGGACTATGTTCAGTTGCGTAAAAGAAAAACAAAACAAAACCACAGAGGCTTTTGTGACTGTGAACAACAGGGAACTAAAAACTACATCCATTGAAATATGTGAAAAACGGATGCTCTGTGTATACATACTTACCTCTACTCTTCTTGGCTTGCATTCCCTTTTCAAATGACTAGTCTTGTTTCTTTCCTTGCTGCTCCACTGAAACTGTTCTCACTGTGAGGAGACTGTGTCTTAATTGCCTAAACCAATGTGTTCTCAACTACATAAATCCTTATCTGCTGACCGCATCCCCCAATCTTTGACTTTCTCTCCTCTCTTAATTTACAGACTGCCATTTTCTTCCTTTTTCTCCTCTAATTGCTCTAGAGGTTCGTCACAGGGCCTGGTGAATACTAAGCAAATGTTCTACCTCTGAGCTACACCCCTAGCTCTTTTCCCATTTCTTAAACCACTCATCCATCCATCTTCATCTCATTTCTTTTCTTCACCTGCACTTCAATTCAGTTAGTATTTTCTCGGGAATCTGTTGTTGAGCCCTTTGTCGCCTCCCCTGGCTTCTATATTGCTTTATTGCCTAGAGTGAGCTAGGTTACACTGTCATAACAAGTAACCACAAAACATCAGAGGCTTAACACAACAGATGATTATTTCTTGTCATGATTCATATCTAAGACAGGTCCGCAGGGATAAGACATCTCTTCAGACTGATCACTATATAGGGAAGAGGGATCATCTATCTCAACTTTGTTTCCACAGTTAGAAGCAGAAGAAAGAATGTGGCAAAACATCTGTCAGCCCTTAAAGTTTCTCCTCAGAAGTGAACTGTATCACTTCAAGTCACGTCAATGACCATGCCTAACTTCAAAGAGGAAAAGACAGTCCTACTCCGTTCCTAATGACCAGCCCCTTAACTCCCCATGACTTGGAGACCTTTATGTTTTTAGTTGATTTTTTTGAGACAGAGTCTCACTTAGCCCTGATTTTCCTTAAATTTGTCATGTAGACAAGGCTAGCTTGAACTTGCAGCATTTCCCCCTTGTTCTGCCTCCTAACTCCATGCTAGGATCATTGGCATGTGCTACCATATCAGGTTCAGACCCTTCTTTAGAGCTGAGGCCATTAGTCTATCTGCATCCTTGACATTTCCATCTATCAGATCCACACATATACCTTAAAGTCAACATGACCCTAGTTGAATTTGTCTTTATCCTCAGACACACCCTTCCCCATATTTCTTTCCTTAATAAATGACATTAGCTAGGGGTGGTGGCATATGCCTTGGATCCTAGAAGTTAGGAAGTAGAGGGAAGAGGATCAGAAGACTTCAAGGCCAACCTTGGCTACATAGTGAGTTTGAGGGCCTGGTCTACATGAGGGCAGCATGGTCTACATGAGACTCTATCTCAAAACAACAACAAATTAAAAATAATAATATGAAATTGATATTCATCTTACTACCCAAGTTGGAAGTCTATTAGCTATCCTAGACCCCTATGTTCTGACTCTTTTCCACCTCACTACATAATCTTGTTGGCTTCACCTCATTAATATCTTTCCTCACCTCTACTTCCTCTCATTTTGCCCCACTCAGGCAAGAAAATTTTAAATTTTATTGGATCTTTTACATAACCATTGCAAACCAAAAGTCAGTCTCTCTCTCTTTCTCTCTCTCTCTCTCTCTCTCTCTCTCTCTCTCTCTCTCTCTCACACACACACACACACACACACACACACACACACACACGCACAACTTGCTATTGTATCTTAACATGCATTCATTTAGTGTGTATTAGTTAAGTGGGTACTATTGCTAACCTTAGTGTTAAGAGAGGTTCCTACTCTCATAAAATATATTTATCCATTATTACCTTCAGAGTATTTCAATACTCATATTCTTTTTCTACTCTCAAATTCTCAATTCTGCCATTACGGCCTTAGTTGAGGCCCTCATGCTATCTTATTTAGACTGCTGCAATCATCTAGCTCATCTCCCTGCCTCCAGTCTTAGTACTAACATTCCATCCTCCACACTTGTAGACAAAAGCCTGAAAAAATTAGTCACAAAAGAGATAAGCAATCTCTCCCCAAACCCTCTAAGACAGAGTCACAATAAATTGCCCAGACTGGCTCAAATTTGTAATACTCTTGCCTAAACCAACCAAGCAGCAGGTATTACAGACCTGCACCAGCAGGCTAGCCATAAACATCTCTAAATAAGCAGTTTTGTCGAGCTCATTAAAAACTCTCCTTTGCACTGGAGATGATACTCCTAGCCCCGCTGAGACTTGAAGTGCCAGGGTGGGAGGGATACCTGGGGGGGGGGGGGCTCCACCCTTTCAGAGGAGAAGGGGAGGGGGGATAGAGGAAGGATTATGGGAGGAGTGACCAGGAGTGGGATGCAAAGTGAATAAATAAAAAATAATAATAAACAAATTTTAAAAAAAGAACAGCTCTCCATTGCCTATAAGAAGAATCCTAGTTCCTCCCCATATCTAAAGTATGATGATACGGTCATGTACTTCCTGCATAGCACATGTTCCTTCATAACCTCCTGTTCACACCCTCTAATTACACTGAACTACCTACATTGTCTGAGTCCATCATTATTTCCTACTTCCAGGTTATTATGCCTGCTGATTCCTTGCCTGAAGAGTACTTTATTCTCTCTCTATTTCACCCACTGAGCTTCTACCCACCCCCTTTTTTTCAAGACCTAACTTAAAATTTTCCCACATGGAATTGTTTTCTGTCCTTCAGCCTTGAAAACACAGCCAATCTTTCTTCCTTTTATCCTACCATGGTGCCAAGTACGTGTGACTCCACACTGAAGTTCATACTAATTGATTCACATGGTCGTTTCCCTCGCTCAAGACATGAGTCTTGGCTTATCTGTAGCTCCTAACATAGAACCAGGCACTCAGGTATTTAGAGTGTGTTCTTTGTATTAAAAAAAAAATGAATGAGGAGACTAGATTCAGAGAGGTCTACAAATTTCTAACAGTTGGCCTGAGGAACAGGACTGTGAATGTTATATATGGGCCCAGAAGAGCTAGTAAGATACATGAGTAAAGTCACAGAACGACATTTATTTCAGCTCCAAAGAGGAAAGAACTTTATTAATCACTAGAGTTGTCTCAAGCTATGGGCTACCCTATGAGAGGATGAGCTTTCTATGACAGTGTTTACAATTAGAAGCTGGATAGCATTTTACTGTGATGTTGGGTCGGATAATGTGGTGGAGTGATGACTCTCACAGTCCTTTCCATTCTGGAATAGTTATGAATTTACCTCCTCTGCTCATCTAATTTGGCATCTATCATCTAGGCTCCTTCAGAACTGTCCCTGGATTATGGATACTACTTCTCCATTAGTCTGCCCTTGGCCAGATTGAGCACATCTAGCCTTTGAGCAGATGGTCTAGGAGGACCCTCTGGACTGGACTAGCTTTAGGTTTGCACCCACATCTCCAGCCATCTCCTGCACCTTTCCATTAAACCAGACCAGGCCACTTCGACTCATACTGCTCATACTAAGGAGTAAGATAGCTGTTGCTTATAGACCCTTAAGTAGAGCCCTGTCATTTGCCTTGTAATGCCTCTAATCTGACTCTAACTTTACCAATGCCAGCAGACTATTGCTATCTACAGAATTACATTCATGTTCTGATGCTGACCTTACTCTGTTTGATCCAACTGTTGGAGCCCAGGGTAGAAAAAGAGCACTTTCTCCTGCCCAGCAGAGTACCTCACATAATTTGAAGATTGCTGATAGATGCTGGGCCAGAAGGTATCAAGTTAGTTGCTGAAGTGCCTCTCACATCTCTGATCCAGTTAATGTATTCCCTTTCTATGGACCTCAGTTTCTCTATAGTAAAAACTGGGCTTAGGTTGGTAACTTGTATACTGTTGCTTTTGCAGACAGTAGATTTTGTCCGAAGCTCACCACCACCCTTTTGCTTCCACAAGTACTGCAGCTGCAGCTCCTGGCCAGGGGTCCCATGGGTACATTAAGAAGATAAGCAGCCATGAAGAAAGGGTCTATAGGGAAGGTTTGGATGGGGAAAAAGACCCTAGGGAGAGAAGTGAGTTAGAAATTAGGAAGGAAACTGCTTGCTTCCTGGTTGGAAAATAACTGAAGCTTTCCCCTTGGAGGGCTTTCCAGCCCCAAACCTAGGAGCTACCAATGTTCCTCTCTCTAAACCTTCTGGCCCCAAGTCCTGACTTTGGGGTGTGACTGTGCATTTACACAGCCCTTTATGAAGTCACACATTTCTTTCTAGAGGAATGTAGGACTAAAATGCCCTGGCCAGGGCCACAAGCCAATAAGCTAAGTATGAGACTGGCTGGTCATTCCAGTCCTCCCTAAACTGCAACTTCAGAGCCCACGAAGGGAGGGGATCCCCTTTGTCTCACCCCTCCTGTTTGAGGGGTGTTTTCTGTTGCTCAGCTGTGAGGAGTGAGACAGTCTTCCAACCATCCTTTTGGGTTAATTGGTGTTCCCTCTAGTTATTCCCTGTTTCCTTCCCCTCCTAGTTCCCATAGCAACTGGGCTGTAGCAGCCAGAACTTGATTGGGACCTGTGGTGGCCCTACTGAGGTGGGGAAAGGAGGGCACTAGTAGTTCAAGGTTTCCCTGCCACCTCCTAGTCGCCATTCCTGCTCCCTCAGGGATCTAGGATGGTTCTACTCAGGGACCAGGGAATAACGGAAAGGGCTTTTCTGACAGGGCTTCAGTTCAGATTCTGAAGCTGCTGAATAGGCTGTGTTCTTCTCAGTGCTCTTCTCTTATCCAGCACCCTGGTGTCTGGCCCCTAGTTTTAGGATGTGTTTTTCTGACAGGATTTTTCAATAGAAGGACACTTGGAGCTGGAATTACGAAACCAGGTTTCCAGTTCCTTTCTTTGCCATTATTTTATGAGGTTATACTCAAATTCTTCTCCCCCTTTTAGGCCTCAGTTTCTCCATCTATATAATGGTAAAAATTGACATTCCCTGGCTGCATGCTGAAAATTGCCTGAGGACATTTTCCAATTGCAGATGTGTAGGATTCTGCCTGCTGAGATTGTGACATTCTGGTCAGAGTGCCATGTGAACCAGACAGGTTTATTCTTTTTTTTTTTTTAAACCCTCCCTAGCAGTTCTGTTATACAGACAGAGTTAAAATCTGAGAGCAAAAGATCTCCATAGGTCTCCAAACCTCTCTTTCCTGGTTCTAAGACACTTCCTCCAATGCTCACCTCCAGCAAGCCTTCCTAGCCTCTTCTCTTTCTTCAGAAGAGTACCCAGGCCTCCTGCCACAGTTATCACACTGATGAGAGAGGACAAGGTAAACAGGGCTTCAGAGTCTAAGGTGGGCTTATTGCCAAGTGGTAGCACTGGGATCCGTACCATCACTTGAAACAGGCCCCAGGCTACCTTAAAGCATATGGGCCAGCAGTGGCTCAGCTGGCCAGCTGTGGGGCTTAGGAATTAGATTACCTCTGAGCTCACTGTGGCTCTTCTGCTTCTATTCCCCTCATTAGCTTCTTGCCTGTTCCTGCCTCACCACCCACAGGCCTGGTGTCCTCCCCAGGCAATCTGCTCACCCACTTGTTGCCATGGTGACTCCAACTGGGGGTGTGGGGACTGAAGGGGGGTCGGCTAATTAAGGAGAAAGGCCATACTCCTACTGTCAGGCCACCCCTTCTCCCTCCCCCACCTCTCAGATGAAGGGAGTGCCCAGACTCTATACTTTGTTACTGGGCTAATTGCAAATGCCTGTGAGGAGAGTAGGAATGTCACTGGGGACTCCTCTAGAAGCAGGAACACAGGACTGAAAGAGCTAAGGAGACTCTCAGGGCCCTATGAGCCCCAGCTCCACTGATGACCACAGAGTAGGGGCTGATTACACAGTTTGGGAAGAGAGTGACATGGGTTCTTGGTCCATGCTGCAAAAATGGGATTTGTGGCTATGGACAGAGACACACCTTGACACTTAAGGGCCCAGATTATGGAGGGGGCTCTTAGGTGCTAGGGTCCTTGGCTCTTGAGATTTTTACTTTCTTGTCTGCCTCACTCCTCCCCTCTGTCTAATCTTTGATCCTCCTTCCAATGTGCATCTTTCTCATTTATTCTTGTCCCTGTTTTTTCCATCCTCATGTTCTCTTGTTCCCATCTTTTCTTACTCCCTTTCTTAATCATCCTATATACCCCTACGTTTTATTATCGCCTTCCTCACACAGCTTCTCTTTTACTACCTATACCACTGCAGCTTCCTCTTACCCTCTATGCACCTCTCTTATCTTTTATCCCCGCCCCAGCTTTCTTTCCCTGCCTCTTCCCTTAGCCTGTTCTTTTCCACTCCTCTTTGACCCCATTATCCTTCCTTTGTAGATACATTTCATCTTAGTTGTTTCACCTTTGGGAATTTGTATAAATAAAACTGAAGATGTGTGCATTACCCATGTGTGCAAAGATATTCAGCAGAGCACTGTTATCATGGGCACAATGTAGAAGGCACTCAAATGTCATGAACAAGAGTTTAGTCTCCTTTTCATGCCATCCACATGAAGCCATTCTTTTCTCTTAGTCTGTGTGTGCTTGCTCATCTCGACATTTTTGCTTAAACAGTTGCCTCATTGGTGCATCCTAGCTATAAAAATCCTTCCTTATGCCCAGTGTTGCCGGGGCTGTTTGTTTGTTTGAGACAGGAGCTCATATATCTTTGGCTGGCCTTAAACTCACTATGTAAACAAAGATAACTTTGAACTCTTGATCCTTCTACCTCTACTTCCCAAATGTGGGGATTACAAGCATACCACTATACCCAGTTTTACAATGCTAGGTATTGAATACAGGATAGAATTATAAGTGTATACCCCACACCTACCTCATGGCATGCTAGGTATTGAACCTGTAGCTTCATGAATGCTATGCAAGGACTCTACTAACTGAATCACATTCATAGCATCCAAACTCAACTGCTATCTCATCATTGAAATTTTTCTTGGTTTACTATTAACCCTAATGAACCACAATTCAGCTCTTCCTATGGAATAAATGTCATAGGTTCAAGTTAAGTATGTCTACTGATGAAACTGGAATTTTCCTGAGAGAAGTGGCCTGTCTTCATATACATTCAGTCATAAGATTTTTAAGGTGTATATTGTCCTGAACGTACAGTGGTTAATAGAGAAGCCCATGAACTTATATGCAGTTCACAGCTTAGTGGAGCTGGCAGAAACTAAAACAAGGATGCAGACAAAGTAGCATCTGTGGTTTAGAAACAGTTACGGATAATTGGGGGCTGTGTCCTCTGATAAGAGTAATGAAAGAGACACTCTCTCAGCAGAAGTGATATTTAATCTCAGCCCTGAAAGATACAAAGGACCCATTTATAACAAAGGTGAGGTGAAGAACATTCCAGGCCATGTGGGCACATGTGCCAAGGCCCAGAGGTAGAAAGAAGTAGGGCACATTCAAGAAAAAGAAAGAAAACCTCTGTTTCATGCACCATGATGAGCTTGAAGAGAGACAGAAAATGAGGTTGGAGAAAGATGGGCAGAGTTGTGCAGGGCTTTGAAGTCTGTGCTTAAACATTAGGCTTTTAGTCAAAATGCATCTAAGAGCTTGAAGCAGGGAGTAATATAATTTGATAACAGCAGGAGTCCACACTTATTCTCATGCAATAGATTAGAAAGAGCAAAAGTAGAGGTAGGACACATCTGTCATCCAGGTGAGGGATTATGGTGGCCTTCACAAAGGTGTGACTTTGGCTTCTGGTGGGGGAGGGCATTTGACTAACGCTGGGGACATTCTTTTCATGTCATAATGTGGGAGAGGAGACATTGCTATTGGTATCTAATGTGTGGAGGCCAGAGATGCTACTCAGTATCGTACAATGCACAGTACAACCCCTATGACAAAGAATTATCTGTCCCTAAGTGACTTAAATTTTTCTGAGATATCGTAGACTCAAGGAGACAAGGTATAGAGCAAGGGAACTTTCTCACCAGAACTAGTGCTGGGCTGGGATTGGGCTAGATGGAGGAAAGAAAGGATAGCAGTGTAGTGAAGCCACAAAGAAAGATTCCAGAAAGCAGTGCAGCAGCAGTGTCCGAGATATCTGTTCCATACCAGGGCTGAAGCCAACAAGACAGAGCTTGGATTAAGAAGAGCCCAAAGACACATGTGGTTCCTGGTAAGGCAGATTCCAGTTTTTATTAAGATAGGCCGTCACATTTGTATTGCCCTTTAGAGCTCACAAAACATTTTCATATGTGCCATGCTATTTAATCCACAGTAGTCCAATGAGTTAGAGCATGAATTCTTCTCGTCGCCTTGAACTTGGAAGCTCAGCACCATCAACAAAGGCAATGTTTCTCAAATTGAATAGAACTGAGATTTACCTCAATACATATGGGTAACCTCTGAGGAGTGAAACACCTCTTTGAGCCATGTGTAAAATGATAGAGTTGGATGAAATGATTGGTAAAGTTCCTTCCATTCTGACACAGCATTAATTTTGTAATTTTGATCAACAATTCTAAATCTCGGATGATGGTAGATTAGAGAACTCAGGAGCCCTGGGTTTGAGATGGAGATCTTAGGGTAATATGTAGACACCTCCAACAAGGCCTCCTCCAAATGCTGGGGTCAAGTTGGCTTGGCTCCATAGAGAGACGCAGGAAACCCTGTCACACATGGCAAACTGGCTGACGCTGTTTCCTTGCCTCCACAGGCTGTCTACAAGGCCTGGCTGTGCTCAGAATACTTCAGTGTGACCCAGCAGGAATGCCAGCGCTGGGTGCCCTGCAAGCAGTACTGCCTGGAGGTGCAGACCCGGTGCCCCTTTATCCTCCCTGACAATGAAGAAATGGTGTATGGAGGCCTCCCTGGTTTTATCTGTACAGGTAAAGTCAGAGCACTGGGGAAGAGGCGGGAGATGAAAGAAGTTAGGGCATGGGGACAGGTTGGATACCAAGGAAAGACAGGCTAGATCAGGAGGAGGTCAGTGGCAAAGAAGCTGACAATCAGGTGCCCAGTTTGGGTGAGATAGGGCCAAATGGAACAGAAGTTACTCTGGAGAAACTGGTGTCATCCCTGGAAGAAAGGAACGAGAAGCAGAAGATGTGAGGGCTGGTGGGGAGAGTTTCTTGAGTAGAGCTACCTGAGCCTCAGCTTTGCGCATCCCTTTTCCAGGTAAGGTAGAGCCATTAGCCCCCCAAAGCACCCTCCCCCACACACACCTTCCTTATCTGTTGGCAGGGTTGATTGATACTTCACCAAAGCGGCCGGAAACCAAGTGCTGTGACGTGCAGTGGGTCTCCTGTGAGTCGGAGAAGAAGAAGTTCAAGGACTCTGAGCCCCTAAAACCCACCACCAGCAATTCCACCACTCCTATTTTCACCACTACCACCAACAGTACCACCACTACCATCCCCGCCATGAACCCCCAAGCCGCGTCAGCAACAAGCCCTCCCTGCTGCCGGTCTCTGGGGCTCCCGCCTCAGTCCCAGCAGGATCCGGCTCTGTGTCCTTGTACTTATACTCCTCCATACCGTAGTGTCCTTCTCCAGCAGCCAGGGTGGTGGGGTACTGGGGCTGGAGACACTGCCTGCCCTAGAGGAGGGGCTGACACAGGAAGAGTGAAAATAGGGAGGGAGGACAAACCTCCACCACATACTGATATCAGCTCCAGCCTGGCTCCAGGCTGGGGAAGGAAGCACCTCCCACAGGAGGTGTAGGATCAGGTGGGGGTGGGGGAGAAATAGGGGACCAGATATCGTCCCCAATCTACCCCTGCCCTAAAAGCAGCTCCAACAAAATGGCCATAAGGCCCCCAAGGAGCTGTAAAACTCACCCAGGAGGAAAAGGTAGGAGCAGCAGGTGTCCCCTCCCAAGCCTCACCTATGGGGCTTAGTTATAAAAAGTGGGGAGGGGCTGGAGTTGCCCAATCCTGCCAAGAGCCCTGACCCCAGGGAAGGAGGCTGCTTACCCAGCCTCAACCCTGCAGGGAATGTTGGGGGGCACAGAGGGGAGCAGTTCTCCCCCTCCACATTCCTTCTGTTGCCAAGATCCTTAATTCCCTCCTGCCCATATCCCTACAGGTGACGGCAGACAGTGTGGCTGCCCTCCTGCTGCTTCAGCACCCTGAGTGTGGGGCCGGCACAGGATGAGGCACACAGTGTGACAGTTAGGAAGGTGCCCCAGTTAGGCTGCCCCCACCACCCTAGGCAATGAGGGATTGGAACTGGATATGGAATGAGTGGTAAAAGAGAAGAAAGATAGGAAGGGAAGAAGAAAGTGGAGAGGTAGACAAAAAGGCTGAAGAGATGGCTGCACTAATGATAGCTGGCTTTTGGGAGGTGGGTTATTAGTGTTGAGGCACGTTCAAGAGTGGCCCCCAAAATCAGAAGGAGTTGCATTAAGAGATCCCTGGGGAAAAAGCCCAGGAGCCAAAACCCAGAAGGTTGAGGGCACATGGTTGGACTGCCGCTGTCTGGAGGGCCATATCTTACAGAAGGTGCACACACTCCCTAGGGCTGCTCTTGCCCTGGAAATCTTGGCCTTGTGGCCACAGACCTTTCATTTCCAATCTCCACAGGGAGGAGGGACTTGAGCCCAAGTGCGTCAGGCCTGGCCTGGGTCCCTATACTCCCCCATCTTGTCCTAGCCCAGGCCTCCATGAAGGAGAGCTGGTGGTGTTGCTCCAGAGCTCTCCAGAGATGAGCCTTCCCTACCCCATCCTGTGTCCATCCCCAGCCTACCAAAGAGTATTCATCCCTTCCCATTCCTGACCTTGTGGCCTATTGTCCCACTGAGGGACAGCTAGACTCCTCCTCACCCTTTAGCAGGTCCCTTTCTCTAGCCACCCCTTGCCCTTGCTGGACAAAGTTCAGAGACTGGCAAGAGGACTCTGACTGGAGATAAAGTGCTGCTGCTAACCCTTGCCTGAGGAACTCATTTAGTCAGGCTAGAGGGATGAGAGATGAGGCTTGGGGAGCCTTTGGCCTTGCTTGCACTGACCTGCTGGAAGAAAAGGAAGGCCACATTGCCTGGGCATATGAAAGCCAATGAAAGCTGACAAGAACAGGAGCAAGATCCTTTGTGGGACAGGCCAAGGGCTTTCAGAGACCAAAAGGATGCAGAAGGGAGGATAGTCCTGGAGCAGCATTACAGAGGAACAGGAGGGGAGGTGAAGAAGAAGCTTCACCTTGCCAGCTTTGGGATGGATGGAAGCCCTCCCTAGCAGACAAAGGTTCCTTCATTCAAGGGCCAGTGTTGGATCCCAAATCAGCTTCTTGAGCCTATGGAGCCCGTTTCTCTGCCAGTTTACTCATATCTCACAGCCTGTCCTCTGCCTGGACCCTGTGTCCTCCATCTTTTGGCCCTCAGCACTTCGGGCCTGGCCACATACCCCATCCCTAGAGTGCTCTTTTCAGCTGGGGAGGGTAAGAGGTGCTGGATCCTTCCCAGATGTGCTTATGTATAAGTGAAAGGCAGGGGCTTGGGCTCCAGAGAGATCCCAGTACTGCCTTCTGACTCCTGCATCCTCAGGAGGGGATAAAGGACTGGGAAGCAAAGGGGGACAATATGGTCCCAGGGAATGGACCCTTGGAGACTCCCATCCTCTCTTCCCCCTCACCAAGTGCCCAGGAGACCCCTGGCTCAGACCAGCCCAAGGCCTTGCCCAGCGGCAGGGGAAAGGGGCACCACACTCCACCTCACAGTCATTTGACTGTCCCCATCGACCCAACCCCCTAATCTTCCTCCACCTCCCCAGCTGCCCCTGCCCTCCGTCACAGGCATCAGAGCTGGGCAGCTTTCTTATGCCATTTTCTACACTGTGCTTCATGAGTAGGACTTTCTTGCACTAGTTCCTATGACTGAGTCTCCAAGCTGGTCCCCTAGTAGTCTCCCATCCCTTCCTCCTTTCCCTGGCTATGGTTCAGTTGTCTCTGCCTTCCTCTTTACCTGCCTCCGTGTTTCAGTGAGAGTGTCTGTATGTGTACTGCTTTCTGTTTTGTTGCACTGTGGAGCAGAGACCTCTCTGCTCTTGTTTAACCCCTTAAAGAAATAAATGATAAAACTTGATAACCCTCTCTTTGTGGATTTACTCTGTAGAATCCAGCTTGCTGCTCTAGAAAAACCTCTAAGGTCTGAGGAGGATAATGGGCCAGGGTATGCCAACTAACTCAGTTTAAATATCAGGGAAAAACATAAATTTTGTAGTACACCATTCTAGACAAGGAAATCACAAAGCCATCCACTGGCAGTGGTCAAGATGGTAATTAACATAAAGAGCAAAGTGCAAACTCAACCTGGAGTGGTAAGAAGTCCAGGACATATGGAAAGGCCAAAGCTCAAGTCCAAGGTTTTACTGTGGGAATGTGAGGCATGTGGCCAGTCTTTATTTTGAATGCAAGAGAAGCCAAGACTCAAGATTTTGACATGATGCCTCATAATTACTAAAAGCTAATCAACCACCCTAACTCATTCCATATGGGCCACTGTACCACACTCATCTTCCCACTACAGGAGCAAAGAATACACAGTCAGTCGTTGCTGCTGAAGGAGCAGCAAAAGAGCCTGTGCCAGCGAGCCTCTTTCCTAAGAATGGAGGAGAAGAGAGCAGGATTAGGCTGAGCTTCCAGATTGCTTTTCGAGGAAACAAGCTCCACTCCCAATTTCCTCCAAAGCAACGGAACATGGCACTTAGCACATGGCCGTTGAGAACAGACTGGATCTAAAAAGTCAAGCCACCACCTTATTTTGAGAATTAGGTATGCACATAATCACTTGACACAATAGCTGACAATCATTGATCATTTCATTTTCTTTTACTCCCATCTCAAATTCTGTCATTCTCTGTATTATGTACCATTATGTATATTCCCTTCTTTCTTCCCTGCATCCCACTAAGCCATTCCAGGACTTTAGGACCTCAGGACCTCTGCTTGGGCTGTGATAATAGCCCAACTATTGTCCAGCTAATCTCTTGTCCAATTGCTGTGGCCCCAGTCAATCTTCCTCCCAGCACAGTCCCAGGTACTATGGAGAAACCCAATACAATGGCCATGGTTGTGGCTGGAGAGATGCCTCAGTGGTTAAGAGCATTGGCCAGGAGAGGACCCTGGTTCAGTTCCCAACATTCACATGGTGACTTACAACCATCTATGGCTCTAGTTCCAGGATATCTGGCATCCTTTTCTAGCCTCTGTTGGCAACAAGCACATGCATGTGGTGCATATACATACATGCAAGCAACCATCATACAGGCTGATCCATAAATAAACCCTGCCCCTCTCCTCTTCTGCTCTTTGCTCTCATTAGTTTCTTTTTCCTGGAATGTCTTCTCCCCATTTCTGCCCATCACTACCTTCCCTAGATTTCAAAATCCAGCTTAAATGTCCTCTCTGCTATGAAGGCTTTCACATCCTCTCCTTTCCCCAGCAGGAAATGATCTTTCCCTGTACTTTGGTAATGCTTTGTACTTCAATCATAGTACATAACACATATCTGTGTTCCATTTACTTATTCATTCAAAATATACCTATGGAGCAATTACAACATGTCAAGCACTGTGTTGTATGCTGGCAGTACAGCAGGATGGATGCGTTCTGGACATACAACATGACTTTTTAAACTTTACCATAACATTCTCACTATAACACTTACAATTAGCATTTTAGCCTCCCACATGTCCAAACAGAGCAAGGCAGGCTCTCTTGGGTACAGGACAGAGAGATGGATTCTCTGTATGCTACTACATAGGAAAAGTGCAGGGGTCAGAATATGTATCTAGGGAGTACAGGGCATAATGGTATTGCCAAGCAAGTAACTCTACAGCTTTATGCACCCTTTGACTCTTGAGGTAGGCTAGCATCACCCTGCAACTATCTCTCTGAGTGTACCTGACTATCTAGACCCAGACTCTGACACTCTCCCTCTGGTCAGTGCAACTACAGCCAGCCTTCATCTCTTGGCACAGCATGAAGTGGAAGGACTTTAGTGGCTTGAAGCCCTGGTCTTGCATCACAATAACCTGGAGAGTATTAGAACAGGGCCCTGCCAGCAAAAAGTCTAACCTAATTAGTGTGGGGTGAGGAGAGTCCCAGTTTCAGCTTTGTTTAACAAACTCCACAAGTGGTTCTAATGTGCAACCAGGCCTGGCAATCACCAGTGAAGAGAAGACTGCAGCTACATGAAGTCCTTCTTATTCCAGGATAAGTGGTGCTAGAAAAAGGCTTCATTGTAAGTGGGAACTGACATTGTATAATAGAATTAGAGAAAGGAAAAGTCTTTATTTGGGACTTTAACCTGGGAAATGAAGTTGAACATGCTGGAAATATCTTAATTTCTATTTAAAATGTGTAAATAATTGGAAATATGCACTAACTCTTAGAATGAACAACAACAACAAAAAATGACTCAAACATTGCAGGATAATGTAATTTTCCAGACCAAAGTGCATGAGAACACAATGTTGGCTTTTACAGCACAGTCATAGGCAAGGTTCTGTTTGTATAAAATTTAAGAGCTTCCTCAATTATCCCAAGGACTTCTTCTAATCCTCTGAGAGTTGAGTTGTTCTCTTTGAAACCTTGATCCTGTTATTACCCAGGTCAATTTGCCAGTTTTAACGGGCCTATCTCTGCCAAATCCCCATTTAGCAAGGGTTCTGTGTGACATTAGAGATGGTCTCCAATATCACTTCCATTGATGTCGTGAAATCTTGAATCTTTCTTAAGACTTGCAATTTCACCCCGAGATTCACTTGCATTGTGCTCCAATACTTTAACAATTAATGAGAGGCTAAAAAGGATTGTAGCATAATGGATGTGGATAAACAATTGGGTGGGGCAAGTAGGAAGAAGAGATTGGGATTCAAAATAGTGAGCATTTTATGCTATGATGATTTTGACTGTCTACCCAACATTCATAGAGTCCTTTTTTCTCCTTTTGGAGTTGATCTCTAAAAACAGAGGGATGGGATTAGATATTAAATAGTTAAAGAACAACTCGAAGTAACATAGTATAAGTGGAGGCCCTGGGTCCAGTTGCTAGCACAGAAGACACAGGGATAAAGAAAGAAAATGGCAGAAGTCCATTACAGCAACAGGCTCAGAGTTCTGCCCTACTGGCATTATGTCCTGTCACATGCTCTGTGGTGTCCACACAGAAATCTATTCACTTAGTACTGAGTGTTCATGAGGGTGAGTGCCTTGGAATGTAGAATGAGTGTCAACAGGTTACTGCTCTCAACACGGCATCTGCTCCCAAGAGCTCCTGCCTTGGCTAGGGAGAAAACCCTAAAGAGAGATCTCTCAAAATGCATGTAGATTCTGAGAATGTCTTCTATGCCCATTGGTGTCACCTAACTCAGGCCACTAGTGACTTAGACCAGAGGCAAAGATGTCACACAGATGACCCATTCAAAAACTGGACCTGGTATCTGAACAGAGAAGTCTCAACATACACACACACACACACAAGCTAAAAAATATCTCAAAAAATGATCACCCTCCCTAGCAAATAGGGAAATAGGAAAATGCAAATAAAAACAACCTGGAGATTTCATCTTACTGCCCCCTCCAGTCAGAATGACAAAGCCCAACAACATAACTGACAACAAATGCTGGAGTGCTGGAAGAGGTGTGGAGAAATAGTCTTTCGGTCTCTGAGGTTGAATCCTTCCTGTGGAACTCTTGTAAAGATGAAAACCATCCCACACTCTGCTAACAGCTTCCCATAGTTTCATGTCACACACAGAATACAATCTGAACTCTCTATGGCAAACCAAGTTCTCCACAACCAGAAGCATCTTGCCTTCCCCTCCCTCATCACCTCTGCCCCCCTTCCTGCCACCCCACCTATGCTGAAGTTCCTCAGCCTCAAATGTTCTTCCTCAGATTTTTGCAGGGCTGACTCTTCATTATCAGGTTCCAGCTAACAAGTCAATTTCTCAGAGGGCTTCTCTTGACTACTCATTGTATAGTGGTGCCCCTCATGCCCCAATATTTTAACATTGTCACCCTGCTTTTTACACCATCTAGACTTCGTGGAACTATTTTAAATGATAAGTGGACACGGGACAATGGTTTTCACATCTGCTTTCTTGTTTGTTGTCTCTGTATTTGAATGGAAGCTCTATGGAGACAAGGACCTTTTTTTTTTTTTTTTAATCTAATGTTTTTATTTTTTTTTAATTTTATTTTTTTGCTTATTCGCTTTATAACCCGTCCCAGTCACCCCCTCCCACAATCCTTCCCCATCTTTTCTTTTCTGAGTACCCCCTCCTCCTGTATCCCCCACCCTGCCACTTTAAGTCTCTGAGAGGCTAGGTGCTTCCTCTCGACAAGGACCATTTTTATCATGTTTTTTTCCTTTGTCCTTTCTCTAGTGCTTTAGTCAACATCCAACTAAGTGAATGAATTTAGAGGTGGTAAGCAGTCCATTTAGGTAAGAAAGCGTGTTTTAGGATGTACAGAGTGGGTGGCAAGGGATAAGCTTGAAAGATTGCCTAAGGTAAAAACATGAAAGGCCTTGAAGGTCAGTCAGAACAGGAAATCTAGGTTGACTTCACATCCCGGTCCTTTGGGAGCCATGGAAGACTGTTGAACTTCAGAAGACTATTATCAGCTGACCTGAGGTAAGGTTCAAGTAAAACCACGTTCTGGATGGAGTGGTAGACAAAGTGAACGGAGGGTCTGGTTTTGAAATCTAATCAACCACAAATTGCCCTACCTTTGCACAGGCTACCTTCCAGGCGCTTCCCTCAGGCTCTGCACCACCCAGCTTCCAGCTCTTCCGGGGCCACGGAAAAGCCCTAACTGCCTTTCCCCAACACCGGACGCTGGGTGGCGCTGTGGCTCCTCCTACCCGGGCGGGAGGCGCCAGGGAGGCGGAGGCGCTGCCGCTGAACAAGGCCCAGGCGCGGGGTCCGCTGCAGTCCGCCCTGCCGGCCTTCCCTCCTTGGCCTCTTTCTCCTTCTTCGTGCTTTCCTCGCGTCTGGGCCGTTTCCCGCCTTCATCCGCACCCAGGCCCTCAGTTGCCTGCTCCCCTCCGCTTCTGGCGGCCTTGGCTTTCCCACTACACTGTCAAGCCAAAGGCAGGCTGAGGCTGGGGCATGGGCGGGGCGCAGGAGGCTGGGCGGGAGAGCCGACCTCGAGGCCCCTGAAGGCCGGGCCTCCCGGAACCATGCCATGAAATGCAGCTCAGCGCTCCAGAGCCTCAGCCACAGCTTGGGAGCCGGCCGCCCCGTCTAGCCAGGCTGAAATGAAAAGATGTACAGGGTTGAATGGGCAGCCTTGGTGCTTCTAGTGGAAGAAAGCCACTAAGGGGCCAATTCACTGTTTGTGCTAGTGGCCCTGGCGATTAGAGCAAGAAGCCTGCCAGTTATCATCTGGGACTCCTTTGGCGCCTTCCACTCCCTCACCCCAAAGACCCAGATGGTGTCTGGGTGTCTGCCTCTGTTTCAGTTTCTCTCTGTCTTTTCTTCTTTTCCCCCTCTCTGTTCCACGCTGCCCCTTCCTCCTCTTCCCTCCTTCTCTCCATTTACCCTGCCTTCTTCTTCTCATCCCCTCTCCCTCCCTCCTCTCTCCTACTGATCCATCATCATGTCTGCTATTTTGTCCCAGATCTTCATTTTTTTTCCACACCTGCCTCCAGCCTCCTGCCCTCGAAAAAGAGACGCCCTGGCATGGGGCCAGGTGCCTTCTCAAGCTTTGGTCTAACTTCCTGCTCTTGTAATGGTTCCCACTGGTTGGAGAAAGCAAAAGCTGATATTCCAAGCCCTCTACACTCTGACCATACCACTTTGGCCAGTTGGCTTCAACTCTTAATACTAAAAGGCTTACTTTGGTGGTCTGCTATGACTAGATGGAGAACATTGGGAGACTCACTGGAACTCTGAAGGGTTTCAGAGGCATCTGTTTGAGCAGTCTTCACTCAGGAGTACATTGTGACAAGACTGGAGACTGGAAGCAAAGAACATGTGCCTGCCTTTCCAGAGCACCAGAGTCCATCTGCATCCTCTGTGCTGTCCTCTCCTAGTCACCAGCTTCTTAAGTGCTTCACTCTGCTCCTGTTACCCTCTAATATCTTCCCCTCCTGACCTTCCCACTGCTTACTAGAGGTTGATTCTCAGCAAGCATACATTGATCTTATCACAAAGTGGCTGATGACATGCATGATCAAGTTTTCTCCACAATGCTGAGTCCCACTTTCACCAAATACCTTTTCTGTTTTTGTTATTCTTGTGGAGCCTAATATTTATAGATTCTAAGACAACCGTTCTTCATGAGGAAAAGATATTCTCTATCTCTCTCTGTCTGTCTGTCTCTCTCTGTGTGTGTGTGTGTGTGTGTTTAGCCTTGTTGAACTCACTGCACAAACCTGTAAATTAATATGAAAAAAAAAAACATAAAAGTAGATAGCTCAGATGGTAAAGGCTATGGAGACCCACATAGTAGAAAGTAAAACCTTCCACACACTCATGGAATGTTTATGTTCCTACAAGCACACACACAAGTAAATAAACGTAATAAAAATTTTAAAACTGAAAGTAAACAAAAAATGGCAAAGGGAGATCATTGGCAAAGAAGCACTTCTGGTAAAATTCAACATGCCCAAGCCCTTGAACTCCAGAGATCAGTGCCCATGGTCAGACAGAGCCATAGATGTAGCCTGGTGGATGCAAAAGCTTAGAATCAAAGCTAGAGCTCCGAGAAAGATAATAATGGCAGAAGAAAGCTCATCATCCCTGGTTCCATTTCTGGGTAGCTTTCCAGGGGAAGTGACATCTTGTCTATAAACAAGCCCTACTGCTAAGAATATCCTATTTGCACTGTTCCTGTGCACACAGTGTCCTGCTGAGCCTCACAATAACCCTATGCACGAAAGATTACTAGTTGGGGTTTACAGGTGAGAAAACTGAGACTGACAGACACCAAAAGATCCACCCACTCCAAACAAACAAGCCAACAAACCAGAGTCAGAACCAGCCAGGCATGGTGGTACATGCCTGTAATCCCAGCACTTGGGAGGCAAAAAGATCACTGCAAATTCAAGGTCAGCCTGGGTTACCTAGCGAGGCTCATGCCAGACTGGACTACCTGGCTAACGATGTATTGGAAGTACACTTTCAAGTCCTGGGTTCCATCTACTGCACAAACAAAGAGGAGGAAGAGAAGGAGGAAGAAGAGGAGGAGCAGGAGGAGAAGGAGGCGACCAAGAATTAGAAAGTAATCCAAGTGTCGGCATCTTTCTACCTCTAATATTGAGGCCTCTTGAGATCCCAAAGCTAGGCCAACTGACCCAGCTCTAGGCCTTCGCCTTGTTCTCAAAAGCAATGGAAACAGAAGTCACTATGACTAAAAGGCAGGTTCAAAAGGCTTGCTCCTGAGTCAGACCTTTTCTAGGCAGGAATGCTAGAGTGAAGTCAGCTACGGTTGAGATTTTTAGGACCATCTATAACAACAGTTTCATTCCAGAGTAAAGCAAGGATCTCTCCAGGAGGCTTCCAGCAACATTTAATCTGGCTTGGTAGTGTTGATTTCTTCAGTATTCACATTTCAGTTAGGGGAGCACAGTAAGTAGTTGTATATTATAATTGTTAAGAACATAGCCTAGGGTTGTATTCTGAGTCTGCCTCTTATAGATCATATACTTGATCTATATGACTCTGTGGAGTTTTTACTTAAATTATCTGAGTCTTCCCTAGCTCATCTGTAATATGTAGATAAACAATAGTACTCTATCTCCCTGGGTTACAATCAATATTATTATATATTTTGATCATGTTTTTTACCCATTTCTCCAGATCTTCTCTACCATCCAACTTTATTTTCTCTCTCTCCACAATATTAAAAATAAAAATCAAATTAAAAAACAGAAAGACAAAAAAAGCCAAAAGGAAACAAAATGCTCACAAAGAAAAACATCAACAACAACCCAGAGTCCATTTTGTATTGAACAATTACTCCTGGGCATGGGGCCTGCCCTGGAGTGTGGTTGAAATACCCAGTGAAAACTGATTTCCCTTTCCCAGCAGGTATCAATTCCATCTAGCTTCTTGGTTAGTGGTGGAGCCTTTGTCCAAGCTCTTAGAACACTGCCTAACACATACTAAGTACTTAGAGCTTATGCACTTTCTATTATTTTTCTGTACATGCTGGAGAGAGTTCATTTAAAGCCAAATTCCTAGCTTATCCATTAATAGGTGGCAGTGCTGGCAGCTAGAATTGAGTCAGCTCTAGAAGTCAGCCCCACTGTCACACCTTCCCCTTTGGTCCCTCGCTGAAACTAGGTGTCAATTGCCATCTGTCATCCCACATGAAGCTGGCTTCCTGGATTTTCATTATCTGCCTGGCTTCTAAAAGTAGTCTGCCATCTCTGGCCACTGCTTCAAGTGGTTCAAGGAACAACAATAGCTGAAAAAAAAAAGTGTCACAAATCGGGAATTGTTAGTTGGTGGGTATATCTCAAGAGACTCCCTACCAGGCCATCTGAATTTTTGGCTCCATTTTCCATCATGTCCCAGGAAGCCATTTAGCTTCAGCAGACCAAAGATCTGGAAAAGCACCAAAACTGTAAAGGGTAGCAAAATGAGGCCACAGGATTCCAGAGCACTCTGCCCTGCCACCTCACAGTTAACTTTAAAAGGTAGCACAAGTACTCTGTAATAAGATATGCTTACATGCTTACACCTCTGTTGGATATTGTGTACATAATAATAGCTGTTGTAAGATCATGAATCATATATATTACATATATATTACTGGAACTTACATGTCATCAAAAGAAGATAAGGTCAATAAATTTTGATGTATATATACAATGGCTTATTATACAGCCACTTTAAAGAATATAAATGCCAATATGTCAAGACACTTTTGCATTTCTAAAGGAAAGGAATAAAAATTATAAGCATATACCATGTGTTCTTTTAAAACTATATCCCTTCATATTCCTGTTGGATTTTGTACCATTAACCTAACAAAAATGTTTCTCATTTTTCTAATTCTATTAAGTCCTCTTTAATATTCTCCCAAGAAGACCTGGAATTACCTTCCATTCAAGGAAGTTCCTGCAAGAAACAACCAAGAACCAGAGCTTTGCTTGGTAATGCCATTTACACAGTCAGTACTCTATGGCTAAGTGTGGTGTTTAAACCAGGCCCACTCTTGAATACTTCTTGTCCAGGTAACTTCTTTTGGTTAGGATGGTTATACTCAACCTCTAAAATTTTGTGGTGTGGGCCACCCCCTTGGCACCCAACTGTGAAACCTATGGAAACTGTAGCCAAAGAGAAAAGGGGCACTTGCTGTGTACAGAGAGACCAGGCTACTGTGAGTCTTCCCCTAAAAAAAAAACCATCTAGAGCCATCTGGGTGGGAACACTGAAACAGCCAAATGGCATGCCTCTGGCCATTGTCTTTTACCAGATCAGAGGCCCATAGTTCAATTGGATGCAGTTGAGTCATGCCCCAAGGCAGGCATAAAAGATCCCAAGGCACTGTGAACACAGGGAAAGAAGACAGGATCTACCCTTTCAGGACCCACAGTATTCATTCTGAAAGCATCAGAGTTGGAAGTATTCTAGTGAAATAACCTTGTACATGGTTTTCCCCCAGAGTTCTGAGGTGCCCTTGGATTTTAGGGGTAGATTTTAAGTAGCAAGTGAGAAAAGGAACATTTGATTTCAAGCTACTGAGTTGATATAAATGCCCCCATAATTCTGTTGCCATAAATCTGAACTCAATGGGCACCCTTCTATTAATCAAATATTGTTTTCTCTCTTTTACAGAGTAGGATTCTATGTAAGATTTCATTAAAAGAGAGTTCAATTCTTCAAAAGGTCTCCCTTTTTGACAGAGAAGGAATCCCACTCATAGGAAAGGAAAGGACTTTCCCCAAATTGCAGAGCCCGGCACAGGTACAGTCAAGACTGAAACAGGTTTCCTTCTCCTCTTCCTCCTCCCAATATTACAGAACTCCTTAACCATTATTTTTCTACATCATGCAACTTTCTTTTGGAGCCTGAGCATTTATTAGGCCCCAATCTAGGTTTCTTTCTGTCAAGGCACCATCCTGCTGCCAGCTCCACTCTCCAGGGCTTCCTGGGATTCCCTCAAGCCAGAACTTGGGCCAGGAAAGCCAAAATTTACTACTTGCTCAACATGCCTTGGCTCCTAGCACCTGGGTCTGTGCTCCAAGCCTCTTGGCCACACTTCCTGGGGGCTCACATCCCTTGCCTTGTTCCTGCTCGTCCACCCCCTCTCTCCCAGGTGTTGGCCCTGTTAACACTCCCTTGCTGGCAGACATCCTTGCAGGCCCTCCCCCTTCACCCGCTCTCCTGAAACCACTGGGGCTGCCTGAGACCTCCTGCCTTTTATCTTGCCCCAGAAGCCGAGCCCTCCGGTCCCTTAATTGTTCAGGTTGCTCTTTTCTGAACTCACTCCAATTGAGCTCCATAAATTGTACATAATTGGACTGTCTCACTCAGATTACGAGCCCCTGGGGCAGTGTCTTCTTGGTCTGGTACAGCCCTGCCCACAAAGGGTGGAGGCAAGGGAGGGATTCAGGAGAAGGCCATCCCAGCAGACCCCCACCCCTACCCCGACCCCGGGAAGAAGGCAGGGGGTCACAAGACTTGATCTCTCAGCACCAGCCTTCGCAACATGGATCCCTGCTGCTTGCCTTATCCTTATTGGACAGGAGCTGTGTGAAGGGCCAGCCCTTCACCGGTTGACCGTGTTGGCAGCAATAGGCTACAACATAAAGTGGTTTTTCAAACACTGTCAAAGGGTTTGGATGAAAGAACCTCCTTTGGGGACATCAGAATGAATCACTAGCAAATAGCCAGGGGTTTATGGGAGAAAATTCAGAATACAAAGAATCCTGAGAAATTTCCACATAGTATCCTTTTCTCAAAACAAAAACAAAACAACAACAAAAATGGCACTTTCTATCTTGGGCACAGCCAGGAAGGTTGGCCTGACTACATTCTAGGCATCCAAGGAGATGTAAATGGTTGTTGCACCAAGATATGGTTAAAGTAAGGAGTAAGGGGCTGAAACAGTAACTGTATGCTGACCCAGGACACCCCATCTGCCCACCACATCATGATTTCCCACTACTTTGGTAGCCTCATGGTCAGAGCATACCCTAGAAAACATTTAGTCGTTCTCCTGCAATATGGGAGGCATTTCACCCACCTCCATCCAGGTTATGCTGATACAGGCTTATATACATCCTTATACCCTTATACTTTCCACTGTGTCAAACACTTCCTGACACTGCCCCCTATCATACCTAAAGGTGCAGAACAGATTCTGGAGCAAAGTAATTGAATGAATTAGTAAATGCACTTAGGTTTGAATTCTCCACATTTTCAACTAACAGAGAATTTATCTCTTTCCTTCCATTATGTATCTAAGACTGTGGAATTAGCTCATGAGAAATAAAAATTGGAGGTCTTGTTGTTTATCTCTCACCCCAGTTGGTCTGTTTACAAATGAACTCAATGAGAAGGTTTCTAAGGTTTCCATACAATGAGGCTGAAAGAAAAACAGCTGAGCTCAAGTTAAAGGAGTATGCCATCTTGAACCAAAGACCCAGTCTGAGATTTTTTTCTTATCTAAGATCCAAATGTGAGGGCTAGGCACCAGAAGAGGAGCAGGATTGGAATGCATTCCTGAGAGAATTTGGACATGCATTCATCCATTAGGACTTCACTAAATGCCTACTATATATTTCAAGTGCCATTCTAGAAGCCTTCATCTCTCTGGCTGCTTGGTAGAAATATGGTGGAACCAAATGGCAGATATAGAGACAAGTGTGTAGGTGGTGGTATCACTATCATCATATTCAGTGAAGGCAATGGAGAGAAGTAGATACATTAGAGATGACTTAGGAAATAAAGGAAATGAAAAAATGAAAAAAAAAAAAACCCTTGACTAATTACAAGTAGAGTTTAAGGATGAGAGAGATCACTTTGAGATAGCTAAAGCTCAATTTCTGCTGTTAATGGTGGTGTCATCAGCACAGATATGGAACATAGGACTCTGGTTCTGTGGTTTTTATAGTAGAAGATTCTGGAAAATAACAAACCTTGGTTGGGAGCACATAGAAGATGCCCAAAGCCTAGAGTTCAGCCCAGACAGAGGATTGACCTAAAAGAAAGATGTTGGTAATCCTCACTATGCGGTTGCCTTTGGAGAAAATATATGCAGAAAACAAACACATGACAACTAAGGAGAGAACTCTCAAATTTCCCAACCTTTAAAATACATAAAGGACTGTACGTGGTGTGGCAATGAAGACTTAGAAAAAAGAGACAGGAAGGTGGGAATGAGCCATGGTGGAGGAGAATCATAGGTGCTAGTGGACGATTTTAAAAGGCTGAAGTGGTTAGCACAGATGGTGTACATGAAACAAAAGTGGTCTGGATGTCTGAATGGGTTCTCATGGACTATGGAGAACCCCATAGCAGCAGGTTGAAATACAACTAAAAAGTAAAGAAATGGAGACACTGAGTTAGACTAATTAGGCTCCAATGAATGAAGATGGTAGCTGAAGGGAAATATAAGCTCAAGAGAAACTTTTTAGGAGGTAGGAGAAGTGTGTTTTGTGTGTGTGTGTGTGGTTAACTTATTCTCAGTTATCGAAGATGAAGCTGACAGAGGCTGACGATTCAACAAAGGCAAATACATGATGATATATCCAGAAAAAGGGGAAGAATAATTAGCCTTGTAGAGAAAAGAGTAAAAGAAAAAAAGCAAAGAGACAGAAGCAGCTTGTAGTTACGAAAGGCAGCCTCATACCATGGCTGCTACTTAAAAAAGTGCAAAGCTTTAAAATAGTGGTCAAGAATTATGAGAGGGGAGAAAGAGGACAGACTGAGAGACAGAGACAGCGGGGGAATAAAACTACAAAGTAAACTAGTTTATAAACTAAAATTAAAAACCACATATTTGTAGTCCACTCATAATGGTACCCAGATTTCTTCAGGCATTCTGGCTAAGAACAGGAAGGTTGATTCAAGGTTTGAAATTTTAAGGTAAAACCACAAATGATAGGCAAGAAGGCTTTGGTGATAAGGTTAGTGATGAGAATAATCAACCCTGGGAGTCAGGATAGGTTGGGGATAGAGCAAGGATGGGGGGAGGCTCTGTCAAAGCTCTGAAAATGTTCTGAGATGGACGAGGGAAGTAACAAATCCGAAAATGGACTTATTATTCTTGGATATCAAAACTTTGAGGCAGTAAAATTCTAGTGAGTCTGATGTATGATAGCAGGCAGTCGGTTGTCTTCCTAAAGTGTAAAGAGATGAGAATCTTTAGATTTGAAGCACTATGTGACCAACTGGAACCACTATAGACCAACTTGGAAGTGGCAATGGGCAGCTTAAAAGCCGTCCTTGTAATCCTGCATACTAGAATCCTTTTAGGTTAGAAAGTCATGGACAAATTGTAACCCTGAAGAAGCAGATTCAACTGGCTTGAGCTAGCTTAAGCAGTCATACTTTCTAAAGTTTTCCAAGTAATTTCGGTTACAAATGAGTGAGCTAGAAATAGGAGAAGAATGAACCACCTACAGCAAGAGAAATCAGCCAATGCTTTCAACAAGAATTGGAATGGAGAGGGGTATAGTGCGCCCTGACACTTGTTGATAAGCTGCAGTGATTTTGAGTTGAAGAATTTAGAGGATAATTTGATATTATATGAATGTATCGAAACTAATGGCAGTAGTGTTCACTCTCTGAGGCCCTGCGCTCCCCAAGTACAGGTTGCTGGCCAGATTTTACAGAATGATTTACAGCATGTGTTTCTTCCTGTGGAGTGGGCCTTAAATCCAATCAGAAAGTGGTTGGTTACCACCATCACATTTATTGCATCCATGGAGCTATGCCATGCTGGTCAATTATTGCATTTCATTAGGTTCACAGCTCTGAGTAAGTTAGTTGAAGACTATGCATCACCACCACCGCCCCCAGCACCTACATAGTACCTCCAGTACTATGAAATTAGCTGAAAAGAAGGAAGCTTCCTGGTCAGTACAAGCTTGATTTCACCATGTCCTGGGACTAAGGTGTATGGTATATTTTGGGGCTTTGAGGTCTCAATTGTGGATTAATAATAATAAAGACACAGATACATCTATTATAGTTTAAAGCTGTTTTCGGGGACAGTCTTTCAGCCAGCCCATCTAACTTAACCTGACTTCTCTGCTATTCAGGTCTCTCCATGTGGTTCTCACTGTCTTACCTCCCTGCTCTGTCTGTCTTGTCTGCTTTTTCTCTTCCACACATCTGTCTGCCGGTCAGTTGTTCTGCCTCCCCCTCAGCCACCAGCTCTTAATTTTACAAACAGCCACATTCCTTATTCATCCAGTCTGAACCAAACAGCAGCAAGATAACGCCTATCCCATCTTTGTTACCTTTTGGCGTTGAGGCTGTGTGTCTTCATCAGGGCAGTTTGCTTTATTAAATGTACTTCAGAGAATCATCTTTTGGGCAAGTAAAGAAGGACAAGCATTTACATAAAGAAAGCAGGTAATGGGCCTTAGAAATGACAATACTAAATTCCTGCCAGTACTGGCTCTGCCAAGCACAGCAATTAACAATTGAAAATGCAGGTGCACACCTACATAGCCATTTGATGCTCAGTGTGAATGTGTATGTGTGTGTGGTGTGTGGTGTGTGTGTGTGTGGTTTTGTGTGTAAGGGGGAGTAGCTTATCCCAACACTGGCGTTCTTCCACAGATTCTGGTGGACAATCAAGAGCAATGGCAAAATCTTTACATTGTTTTGAGGGTTTTCAGTACACCTTTCACCTACAATGGAAGAGGAAATGCCCCACACCTGGCAGAGGGCTTTGTCTTTACCAACCTGTGTTTCGAGACATCCCTATGTAGGATGCTTCTAATTAAGTTACTTTTAGAATCAAATATTGTGTTAGTTTTGCCTCCTTTCACCTCCTCTGCTCTGCATCCCCCACTCCATTTAAACCCCATTATTGCTCCTTGCCCCTTCATATCATCTATGTTCTACTATCCCCTGAGTTAATGCAGGGAAAATCACATCTGATGAAAGCACAGAGAGTGTATTTTGAGTGCTTGGCCATAATAGGATATCTATACCATACTCCCTCCACACAAAACTCAGGCTTCATCTCAGAGGAGGGACCTGGAAGATTTTAAAGGCTATGGGTCTGGGAAGATTAAAACAAAACCTTTTTTTCCAGGATATTAAGGATGCTGCTCATGAATTCATAGCAGCAGTGGTTGTCTGCACGGACCTGATTACAATCCAAACAGTCAACACAGAATAGAAGGGCTCAGGAACCCCTACCCTCTGCTAAGGAGCTATGACACTTATGGCTGTTGGGAGAGGGAAATCAGTTTTCTCTAAGATATGGTCCCTGTAGGTCTACCATGCTACAGCGGTTGGCCTCACACCCATGAATATATGGGCATAAGAAGTTGAACTTTGGGAAATTATAATAATTTTAAAAGAAGGACATGAAGTGGAAAGGGGTAGGAGAGGAGAGCTGGATATGGTAGGAGTTTAAGGGGAGAGTAGGAGGTGAATATGAGCAAAAGGTATGAAATTCTTAAAAATTAATAAACAATATTATATTAAATTTTTTTTCTGACAATGGAGAAAATATAAATGAGGAATGTGGGCGAGGAGCAGTAGGGAGGGGATAGCCTCAGATGAAATGCGTATGAAAGGCAGAAGAGACTACACAGCAGAGAACATCAGTGGTGTGGAAAGCAGCTGCAGGGATTAGGGTAAAGTGCCCGCCCCCGCTCCATTCTGAGACCCTGTACAGCTTGGGTTGGGAGGAGCCCCGTGGTGCAGGAAACATAGTACCAGATGAACCTGATTTCAACAGTTTGCATGGAAGGTAGATCATGAACACTTAAGAGGTTTTGAGTACAGGGAAGTTTGCTGACCTTTAAATCCCATTTCCATAGCCTATACTGGAACCAGGGACTGGCACACTGCTGTGCCCAGAGGTTCCATTTGCATTGGTAATGACACAGCTCAAGATAGATATCACAGAGAAGGCTGGAAGTGAGAGAATAAAAGAATGTTCGTGATGCTATGAGATTCTTGTGCTTCTCATTCTATTTCCACATCACAGAGGGCTGAATAACAGATCTAGGGTCCCATTCATTCCAAGTGTGTTTCTTCTACCAGCTTTCCCTTACACCCTTAGACTTTTCAATCAAATTCTTCACTTGGATTTTCTTGGCTTCCTCAGCCATTTTACTCTGTACAATCTTCCAGTGGCCCCCAGCTTGAAAGGGACAATACCGCACTTGATTTCACCATGCTATCTTCTACTCAAGAGCCGAAAATTAGGGTTGAGGATGCACAGGAAACTTAGGTTCTATTCCTAACACCACAAACAAAGTCAGAGAACTATCAGTTCCAGGGACTCTGTGGTTGGGTGACCTGCTGGCTCACTTGATCGTTGGATTCAAATATAGATTGACATTTGCTTCCACAATCTTGGTTTCTTTCACCAGAAGAGACATTATACGAGTCTCAGAGAAGATAGAAAAGATCCCATAGTTTTTCAAAAAAAGTCTGGCTTTGATCTCCAAACACTCCTTATTAACTTAATGTCAGTCAGTGTCAGATACTGACTTGGGTGGTTTAGAAAGCAAAATAAACAGATGTCAGTGGAGCCTATGATGGACTTCGGTCATGAGTTAGCTAATCTAAGGCTTCCTTTTCTCCTCCCTCCCCTTCCCTTCCTTTCTCTCTCCCTCCCAACCCCTTCTCTTTATGAGGAAGAATATGTAACCCAAGCTAGCTCAAACAAACTCATGATCCATCTGTCTCAGCCTCCCAAGGTGTTTATTACAATGTGCAAACAACACTCAACACCCAACACTATTTTCAAAGAAAAGTCTCTTGTAGTAGCAGTGGTGTTCACCGCCCCACCCCATGTCTCTCCTCCCCCTCATCAGACCTGCTTGGTACAAATACTGTTCCACCCTAGCTTTGCTAGAAGCAGCCATTATTTTCCCTAAGGTAAAAAAAAAAAAAGTATCAGTAGAAGGTTCACAGCCTGTGATATGCACAATTTCACTATGGCTTTCCCCCTTAACATAATTTGCATCATCTCCTCCCTCAAGCCAAGGTGAACCTGTAAATTACAATGGAGAGTAATTCACATTATTACATTGTTATATGGGGAAGAGATGTTTCACATGTATTAAGATCCATAGTCAGTGGGCTTTGAGCTTAAAATATAAAGGGCGATTATTCAGAGTGAATCTAATTTAATCACATGAGTAGTCCTTAAAATCAAAAAATAGTGTTGCTGCATTTAGATAGCCATAGGCAAATGATAAAAATGTTCATTAAAGTCAACACCTTATATAAAAACTAATTGAAAGGTGGGGATATGCTGGGGTTAGCTCAGTGTTAAAGTATATTTTGTGGTTTTGTTCAGACAAAGTTCATGCAGCCCCAGAGTGGCCTTGAACTTATCATGTAGCCAGAGATAACCTTGAAACTCTTGATCTTCCTGCTTCATCTCCAGTTGCTAGATTACAGACCTGCAACATCACAGCTAGTTTTCAGTAGCACAACATTGTTAGTTAGCACAAAGCACTGGATTCAATCCTAACACCAAACCAAACCAAAAAAGAAACAAGAACAAACCTCACCTCAAAGGGGATTGTAGATTTAAATATGAAGTGAAAACCATAAAGCACAGGAAACATAGGAAATCTTTAAAAATATAAGGACTGATGAGCATTCTTAGGCTTGATATTGAAACTATAACCCATAAGAGAAAACAATGAGTTGACTTCTTAAAATCACACATCTTGTGGGCAGCAAGGTGGTTCAGCAGGTAAGAGCACCAGTCAATGGGGCCTAACTACCTGGTTTCAATCCCTGGGATACGGGAAAGAGGAGAACTGTCTCCCCAAAGTTGTTTTCTGACTTCAACATGTACTAGTGCACAGGTGCACCCACACTCACATGCAGAGCACAAACATGCACACACCAATAATAAATAAAAAATTAAAAATTCAAATACAATTCTTATTTGGTGCACACTTCTGCTAAGAGGGAGCAAAGAAGCTATCTAGCGAGAAAATATTTGTAAAGCATGTATTTGATAGCAGTCATTATCTAGACTACATAAAGTAGTTTCAAAATATAACAGTAAACAGATAAACAACCTAATTAGACAATAAGGGAAAAGGCAAGAAGGAACATGTCACTGAAGAGCATCTGCAGATGAGAACTGTGTAAGTGCAAAGATGCTCACCAGCTATCCGTTAGGAAACTGCTAATTAAAGCTACCTATCCAAAAGGCTGAGGAAATAGTGGCAACATCAAATGCTGGTGAGGATGTGAGAAAACAGCATCACAACTTTCCTTGCTGGCAGGAAATATAAATGTATAATCTGGGGAGGATGGACCGGTTTTTTTAAAACTATACATCTACTTATCACATAACCCAAAATTACACTTTTTAAAGGAAAAATAATTGGCTCAGGACCTCCAAGACCATGTTCTCAGACCAAGTTCTCAACACAAAGGAGATTTGTTTGCCCCAGAGAGACAGAGGAGAGGGATAAGGGATAAAAGACAAGAAACAGAGGAAGAGGGAAAAGTGGAAGGGCACAAAGGAAAGGGGGGAAGGGAGGAGGGCTGGGATATTTGTCCTAGAGTAGGACAAGAACTGCCTCTGGATAGAGAGGTGACAGGTATGACACATAGGACAATGACAGTTTATAAAGTAAAAAGGGAAAACCCTGTGTTAGGATGAGGTGTTTAATTTTTATTGGGTATATTAATTAGGTGAGCCAAAGGGGACTTCTGATTTCTGGACTTCAATATTTTGATAGCTGGATGTTGGTAGTCAGCCACAGGAGGGGAAAGTGGCCAAATAAGGGACTAAACATTTGTGGCTAGCTTTAGTAATGTAACATAATGGAGTTTAGCAAGGCAGAGGGAATGAGGGAGAAGGACAAGGCCTGCCAGAGCCATGTTTGCCATGCTCCCCATGCATGAGCTGGCCTGAGTTCCTTTCAACACACTCTTGGACAGTTATTACAGACCAACAAATAACTATGTGGACACGAAAGTCTTCACACATTTGCTTATAGCATTTTTATTTGCAATGCCAGAATTAAAACCACTAAAATGTCCCTTACTAGGTCATTGACTAAAAACTTGTACATTCATAATATGAGATACTACCGAACAATAAAAATAAAAGAAATGAACTATTGATACAAAACACACAGATGAGACTGAAAGGCATTATGCTGAGTGGACAAAAAGTCATTCACAAAAATGCTACATATTGTATGGTATATCATTTTCTCAAAATAAAAGGATTATAGAGTTTGCGGATATGAGGTAACCTTTAATGACAGGATCAGTTCTGAATCTTGACTGCATTGGTTGGTCATTTCAGGAATCTACATATGATAAAATGGCATAGAATTTAACAGTGCCAGTCTCTAGGGTATGATAGTGTAGTATAATTTTATAAGATGTGACTATTGGTGGGGCCGTGGAGAAAGCTCAGTAGGTAAAGGCACTTGACATGAAAGTCTGATTACCTAAGTTGGATTCCTGAGAAAGGTGAAAGGAGAAAACCACTCTACACTCCACGTAATTGCCTTCACATGTGTGACATGGCATCCACACAGTCACTGGGCTGGCTAGTTTTATGTCAAATTGGCACAAGCTAGAGTCATCAGAGACAAGGGGAAACCCCAGTTGAGAAGATGACTCCACAAGATCCAGGTATTAAGAAAATGCCTGTAGAGCATTTTCTTAATTAGTGACTGATGGTGGGAGGGATCAGCCCATTGTGGGTGGTGCCACCCTTGGGCTGCTGGTCCTAGGTTCTATAAGAAAGCATGCTGAATAAGCCACAGGGAGCAAGCCAGCAAGCAGTACTCCTCCAGGGCTCCTGCATCAGCTCCTGTCTCCAGGTTCCTGCCTGTTTGAGTTCCTGTCCTGACTTCCTTCAATGATGGACTACAATGTGGAAGTATAAGCCAAATAAACTGTTTCCTCCCCATCTTGATTTTGGTCATAGTGTTTCATCATAATAGTAGTAACCCTGAGATAGCCACATATCACACAGAGGGTGGATTGAAGGGGAAGGAGGGAGAGAGAAACTGTTTTTGCCACAGAAGAAGCAATCATATTGAGAATTACTTATGGCAAGATCTTCATGACAATGACCTCAGGTTGACCCCTAGTGATGAGAGGAATCCTTGACCAACAGCTGGCAAGAAAATGGGGGCTCAAGTCCTACAATCATAAGAAACTGAACATTGCCAGCAACCAGATGAGTTGCAGCCCTACAGACACCTTGATTTTAACTTAGGGAGACCTGAGCAGAGAACCAGCTAAGCTGTGCCCAGATTTCTGATGCATGAAAACCATGAGCCAAGAAGTCCTGCTGTTTTAAGTCATTAGATGTATGGTAATTTGTTACACAATGGTGGATAACTAATGCAGAGCCCCAAGGCTGAGATGCCATTAAACAACTGAGAGCTTTGCTCCCAAAGGCCACAGCCTAGACCTACATAGTCTGACAAAAGAAAGCAGCAACATCAGGAGAGAGGAGCCAGTCTCAGAGTTGAAACAGATGCTCATGGTCTTTCCCCAAAAAATGACTTTTCAGTTCAGAGTCTTGAACTGCTTCCAAACCACCCCAACTCTGCTGGCTGCTTGACCCTGCACTCTGCTGTCACATCCCAAATATGCTGTTCACAATCACAAATGAATTGCACATTGATGGCACTATGCACTTGCCCTTCTTGCTGCAGATGTTCAGCTGTAGCTAATTCCCTTTGCAACTTTCTTGGCCTCACTTCGGGTGGTGGCCTTGCACCCAGAGTGCCAGCTGCTCTCACAGCTCTGCCCTGTCCATGGACAGCTGCACCAAGCCAGCCAGAGCCTTAGACACTAACTAGCCCTTTTCCCTGTTCCTTCCAGACCGTAGAATCCAACCGTGCAGGACACCCAGGCTAGCCCTCAGTGAATGCTAGAAAGGTCAAATACACTGTGCAAAGATTGCACAGTGGGCTGGGAACTTCTGTCTTGGTTTCTGCTGCTGTGTATCATGACCACTGAAGTAGTTAACTTGGGTTACCATAACAAAAATACTCCAAACTACATAGCTGAAACAACAGAATATTAGTTTCTTACTCTTCTGGGGACTGTAAGACCACACTCATGGTACTGGGCAGTTGGGTTCTTCTTGGGAGAATGTTTCAGGCTTCCAGGCTGATGTCTTTTCATCAAATTTTCATATGTTAAGAAAGGCTGATCTGAGCTGGGCAGTGGTGGCACATGCCTTTAATCCCAGCACTTTGGAGGCAGAGGCAGGCAGATTTCTGAGTTCGAGGCCAGCCTGGTCTACAGAGTGAGTTCCAGAACAGCCCAGGCTATACAGAGAAACCCTGTCTCGAAAAACCAAAAAAAAAAAAAAAAAAAAAAGGCTGATCTGGTGTCTTCTACAAGAGCACTAGCTATATCAGATCAGAGTCTAGTCCTTATAACCTCATTTAGCCTTCATGGTCGTATTCTGGGCTCTGTCTCCCAATTGCCAGTCACACTGGAGGTTAGGGCACCAACATATGAGTTTAGATGGGACATAGCTTTCAGTTCATAGGAGTCACCATCTACTGTGCTGGCAGAGTTATAAATCCCAGTGACAGGGTTTGGTGATACCTCACAGATTTGGCATTGTCTTATTTCCAGACTTAGGAGGCAGTTCCAGCTTGTGGTCAAATGTATGTTTCTTCGTAGAGGTTGTAATGCCTTGGATAAGTTTCTAAGCCTCAATTTGCCTCTGTCAAATGGACAGAATAAAACATTTATCTCTCAGTTTGTAAACTCAGCATCAGTACCTTGTACAATGTATGCATATGGCACAGATGAGTGGCCCACTACACTACCCAGACCACTCTCCATTCCAGCTACTACTACTTTCTCACCTCCAGACAGTCTTCACCTTTATTCAGGAGTGGGAAATAGTATTATTCCGCATCCTTGGAGCAGAGACTGAAATAGACAGAATTTCTAAGAAAATCTCCAAGTTCGAATTCCTCGAATCTATACATGTGGTAAGCTATGTCTCTCACAGTCATTATATTTCATGCTCTTATAAAAGGGAGACCCTGATATATGCTACAACATGGACAAACCTGGAAAACATTATGCAAAGTAAAAAAAATGATAAAAAGCATATATATACCAGGTGGTGGTAGTACATGCCTTTAATCATAGCACTCAGGAGGCAGAATCAGGAACATCTCTGTGAGTTAGAGGCTAGTTTGGTCTAGAATGAGTTCCAGGACAACCAGCGTTACACAGAGAAACGCAAAGTGCGCGCGCACACACACTCACGCATGCACGCATGCAGGTGTCTGCCCTGCTGAGTTCCTGTTCTGGTTTCCCTTTGCAGGAATGTAAGCTATAAGATGAAATAAGCCTAGGGATACAGAACCTGAAGAGGCAGCCTCCTGTAGCTAGGCAGGACCCATAGTGGAGGGATACGAACACCAACCCACCCACAAAACTTTAGACCCAAAATTTGTCCTGTCAGCAAGAAATGTAGGAACAGAGAGCAGAGACTGAGGGAAAGGCCAAACAATAACTTGCCCAATTTGAAACCCATCCCATGGGCAAGCATCAGTTCCTGACACTATTAATGATACTCTGTTATGCTTGCAGACAGGAGTCTAGCATAACTGTCCTCTTGAGAGGCTCCACCCAGCAGTTGACTGAAACAAATGCAAGGACTCACAGTTTAAAATTGGACTGAGCTCAGGGAGTCTTATGGAAGAGTCAGGGGAAGGACTGAAAAACCCAAAGGGAATAGGAACTCCACAGGAAGACCAACAGTCAACAAACCTGGACCTTTGGGGGCTCCTAGAAACTGAACCACCAACTAAGAGCAAGCATAGGCTGGAGCTAGCCCCTTCCACGCACACATATGTAGCAAATGTGCAGCTTGGTCTTCATGCAGGTCCCCCCAGCAACTGGAGCAGGGGCTGTTGCTATATGTGAAATACATTCCCCTAACTCTAGTCCTGCTGTGACTTGATGTGCCAGAGTGGGGTGATACCCAGGGAGTCCTCCACCTTCTCTGAGGAAAAGGGGAGGGGGAAGGAGGAGGAACTGTGTGAGAGGGGATTGGGAGGAGCAAGGCAGCTATAGGGATGAAAAGTGAATAAATAAGTAAATTAATGGAAAAAAGATGAATTAAACCTTTTCCTCCCCAAGTTGCTTTTGATAATGGTTTTCATCATGGAAACAGAAAGTAAAGTAATACAGGAGGTTTTATTTGTATCTGTTTTTTTTTTTTTTTTTTTTGGTTTTTCGAGACAGGGTTTCTCTGTGTAGCTCGGGCTGTCCTGGAACTCACTCTGTAGACCAGGCTGGCCTCGAACTCAGAAATCCGCCTGCCTCTGCCTCCAAGTGCTGGGATTAAAGGCGTGCGCCACCACCGCCCGGCTGTATCTGTTTTTAATGGGTTCAGTTCTTTACTTTGGGAGAATAAGAACGTTCTAAAGCAGACTTCAGCAATGGGTAGATAACAGCATAAATGTATGTAACATGTAAATGGAATAAGAGGCATATTTTGTGTACATTACCACCATAAAAGAGATCTGATCAGCTGATATATGGATAATGAAACTGCTGTACATTTACACAGTGGAATATTATTCAGCTGTAAAATAACCATGAAATTATGGAATCTTAAGGCAAGTTGAAAGAGCTAGAAAAAAAAAAGTCATTCTGAATGAGGTAACCTAGACCCAGAAAGACAAATATTGCATATTTTTTATCTTGCTTGTGAATGTTAGATTTGAATCTTCAGATATGTGTGTTTCATTTGGAATATCCATAGAGGTCAGGAGGGTAGAAAGGGTTTAGAGGGTATTGGGGAAATAATGGAACAGAAAAGGTTAAATCTTGTTGGGGGATAGGAGGGCAGAAGATAGGAGGAAATAAGCCAAGGAATCACCAACACTAAAGATCTTTCCAAAAGGTCATATAGAAACTTACTACTATTGAAGCGTCTTAAAATACATACACATTTATAAAATGAGTCTAAATAGACTTGCCCTATAATGAGATGACAATGCTGTTACTAGACATCACAAGCTAACAAATAAAAGCCCTGGTGCTGGGTTACCCCCTTTAGTGTTGTTGGTCTGTGAGCTCCTAATGACTCCTCAAACATTACAAGGTATTATCAATTGTCTTAATTATCTTCCATACTTGATAGTAATACCTTATTGCTGAAGACACCACACTACCGAGTCACAGAACATGGAAAAGTCAAGTTAATAATCATCTGAAAGCAAGGTTGATCCTGGCTAGCTGTCCTAGGCTAGAAGGTGCTATACACACTTGAGGAGAAAAGTACTAAGAAAGTCTTACCCAGCTGCCAATCTCCAATCTTCAACAGCTACAATAATGACTGGCCTGGAAAGACAAAGCCATTAGTTACAATAGTGACAAGAATGTCATAGGAGTAACCAAGCACTTTCTGATTGGCTTTAAGGCTTGCTCCACAAGATGAGACCCATACCTGGCACTGTTACTGGAACCAAGAACCTGAAGCTAAAAAAGCTATAAGCCCTAGGGGAGAACCTAATAAACTAACTCCTAATGACTTGTTCTTTATAACCACAGGTTATACAGGTTATTACATCTCTCAACCATCATCAGAGAAGCTTCTTTTTTGTGGTAGATACTGATTAACACAGAGACCAAAACAAGACAAGGTTCAGAGACTAAGAGATTTCGGGCTGTTCATCCCTACATGGGACATCTATATCATGCCCTCCTCCCAAGGCTCAGGGATCATTAAGAGCCAGAGGCAATAGATGACTATAACAAAACAGTACGATCTGGACACAGCAGAGCAGTTGTACATAAAACCTCACAGCAATTATAACAGCATGCACAAGACCTGTGTAAGTTCAAGCCAACCAAATCTCAACATGGAAAGGGGAGATGGCCGTGAAGTTTCACTACAAGCTGGGGAGCTATTGGCAATTGATAGCTGCGGGAAACGAAGAGCTCCCTTCTGTAAGGATATGATCCTGGTCAGTCAATCACACTCCAGTAAAAGGCCACACATTCAAGAACATGTGGACCACACAAATTAGACTTGATAGGTCTTTTTTTTTTTTTTTAGAAAAAAGTGGACACAAAACGGGACGGGGACAATCTTGGAGGAGTTGGGGGAAAGGAAGTAAATGTGATCAAAATACATTGTAAAAAATTCTCAAAGAACTAATAAAAGGGGCGAAAGAAAAAGGAGGACATCTGGATGGATCTAATCTAATTATGTGAGTCCTTAAAAGCACTGAACTTTCTCCATCTGTTGGCAGAAAGGAACAACAAGGAGATGAGAAAGACTTGAGGCACTGTTGCCAGTTTGAAGAGGGCGCATGAGAAGAAATGCAAGCAACCTCTCCAAGCAGTGAGTGACCTCCAATGACAGCCAACACGGAAATGTGGTCTGAGCCTAACAGCCACAAGGAAATGGAGTCTGCCAATAACCTAAATAAACTTGGAATTCGATACTTACTTGGCTTTAAACTTGCAAGCAAGCTCAAACCTTGATCTTAGGCTTATGGGACCTGTAGAGAATTCAGCTGAGCCCACTCAGATTTCTGATCTACAGAGCTGTGAGCTTGTCCACGGGTGATGTTATAAGCTGTTTTTTTTTTGTTGTTGTTGTTGTTTGTTTGGTTGGTTTTTTTGGTGCTAACTTGTTATAGCATTCCCAGAAATCTAACTCATGAGCCTACGGATCTTACTTACAGAGAGGTCACAGCAGGCCCTGAAATGTATTGCTGTCCGTTTTACTCATTTAGATATCTCTCCATAAACATTTCAGCATACATGAGTGACTCCTATGTGAGAGATACTGTGCTAAGGCTTAAGAGTGCAATAGCAGGGCATGGCTCTCTCTCTGTGAAACTTGAAACCTGGTCCTGGGACTGGACAATAACGGTCCATGCCCCTGGCCAAGACTGAAAGCTGCGACATACCAGAAGCCTCACCCATTACCAAGCCTTCTAAATATTTAAATGCTTGGTACCAGTCCCTAATGCTTCTTCTGGGAATGGCAGAAAGGGACACAGATAGGAAAGTACAAATTGGCAGCCTGCCTAATCCCCAGAGCCTGGATGTTGTAATTGTCCCACAGCATACAGGTGTTATGGAGATTGACCAGAGCTCTCGGTGTCTTAAGATAACTTAAATAACTATATGTCAAGGATACTGAAACACAGAAGGGCAGAAGGTGAAATGTTCCCTGGGGTCATTTTCACAATTCCTAGGGGGCATTTGAGAAGGAACCCATTTAGCGGTGGTACATAATGGCAATGCCATTTTGTGGGTATTAAATGCAGTTGAGGATGATGAAAGACTGCCAAAAGATGGCAGAGATATACAGTAGAGATGGGCAAGAGCCCAGGCTTTCAAAGCAAAATGAGCCAGAGTGGGATTCAAGATGAAGAGGCCAGGAAGAAAGAGGCAGTGATTGACAGGGAGGCCCAGCCATCCGGCTCAGCTGCTCAGAGCTTGGGTGGAGATTATGTTTTGGAGACCCAATCCCACTTCCAAGCCCTCCTGGGCAATCCTGAGGCCTAAGCATTGGGGTAAGTGCCAGGGACAGCTCAGAGCTCTCCAGCCCTTAACAGGCCTTCCTGACTCACTGGTAATCATTTGTTTATATGTTTGTTTGCAAGATTGGTTTCTGCTTCAGTGAGGGGAGTTTGGATCCCTGCCCTGGGGGCCCGGGTTCTGAGTTAAACAACCCCTCTTGGGGCAAACTCCCTGCCCCATTTGGCTGACTTTCCTCTGCCCTCACTTGTTTGTTAGGCTCATGGACAGTGGACAGAGATGTTTGAACTGGGAGGAGTCTGGTACTTCAGAACTGGCCAGAGAAGCAAAGGGCTCTGGTTCACCACAGGCCCAGACATCTGTGGGGGGAGCTCTGGGCAGGAGCTCTGGCTCTATGGGAACCCTGAGAAAATCAGACTGAAATCCTGCCCAGGGAAAGCTGCAGTTGTCCAAGGAGAGCTTCATTTCAATACATGTGGTAAGTTTTTTGTTGTGCTCATTCAGTCTGCAGCAGCTGCAGAGGGAGAGGCCCATGAGGGGGGCAACAGGGCTGGAGCTGGGTGGCAGGGAAGGGAGATGGTAAAGGCTGTTACTACAGAAGGAAGACCCAGCAAGGGAAAGGAACAAGCTGAGGCAGCCAAGGTTGAACAGAGAAAGTTGCGGGGAACACAGGACTGTTTCAAGGGAGAAGGGAAGGGGGAGGGCTGCAGCCTATGCCTGGGGTGTAAGCCTAGTTGGAGTGGCACATGATATAGAGATAGAGTTGGAGGGGCCAGAGGGGGGAGGGCATGAGAAAGCAACTTTCTTTTGCCATTGATGGATTTTGTCTGTTCCTAAAACTCAGCATGTGAAGTGTCTTCTTATTGCAAAACTGAAGAAAGAACATTCTGGAAGGTCATTCCCAAGGGTAAGAGAGGGGCAGCTGAGTGAATCATCAAAGAAAGCCTGGGGAAGTGGGTTCATAACCTGAGCAGGAAAGGAGCTGATGACTCCTGGGGCTCAAAGCCTGGCTCTTCTCCACATTGTCAATGAATGGAGAAATGAAGATGCCTCTCAACAAGACACCAGAACTCAATGAGTCCTGTTGCATAGGGGAAGAAGAGTGGGGGTGGGGGAAGCAGGAAGAGATGGGGTGTCTGATGCTGACCTTTGAAGGAAGCTGACCTGATCCACAGAACTAGCAAAGACCTCGTGATTGTCTAACCCAACCTCTAATTTACACTCAAAGAACTAGAGCTCAAAGAAGGGAAGAAATCTGTCCAAGGTCACAGAGTTAATGAACTAAGCAAACAGACTTCAGAAAGAGGCCACACAAGCTCATAGGCAGGAGCACTCCCAGAAGTCAGAGAGGTCTGAAGATATGGTCAAACAATGCTACTGTCCGCTCCTTTACCATGGGAGAAATTTAAGCCTAACATCAGTGCTGATTCTGCTTCAAAGTCATTCTTTGCAGAACAGCTAACAAAACGCTCTAAATAGGTCAGCATTGGTATGAACAATGAAAATTATCTCCTTTCAGGCCCATGATAGCAGTGTGTCAGCGAAGGGTAGATCTGCTCATGTTCCTCAATTTACAATGGTTGTATAGCTTGATATACCCATCATACATTGAAGATCCTGCAAACGTTATAAAAACCAATTCGAGCATCTAACCCGTATAGTTGAGCAACATGATATACTGTGGAGTGTGAGTTGTTTAGCCTTGTGATCATATGACTGACTGGGAATAAGGCATGTCACTGGCTCCAGAAAAGATGAAAATCGAAAGTATGGTTTTTTACTGAATGTGTATTACTTCTGCACTATACAAACAGAAAAACAAAACATTGTAAGTGGAGGATTGTTTGTAGTTCTGATGTTTTGTTCATTACATGTCAACAGCTAAGTCTCATTTGGGTGCAAGGCATAGAACAAAGAATTGCTGTAAGTAGGGGCAAGAATCAATACTGTTCTGCAGCCTCAAACAGAAGTTAGTGGCCCATCTTCATTAATGCATCACCACTCATGGTGGCCCAGCTTTAATGACTGATTGCCATGCTATGTATCCCAGTACCAGTTTCAGGTTCCAGAGAATTACATTGATTGGGTTAACTTGGAACATATCAAACCCTGGAACAGCAAATGATGTGGAGGGAATGAGATCATACAGCACAAGGTTGGCTTGGTCTCTGAGCCTATGAATGGAGGGAGGCATCCCTATTGAATGTGAGTCAAGACCTGCTCAACAAAAAGGATATTATGTCTAGTACTGGAAACCTTGTTAAATATTCAGTGCTAGTGAAATCATAGTTATTAGAAGGGCATCTACAACCAATAATTTACTAAATAAACCAGCATAATGCCTAACATCAATCTATAAACATTTGTCCTTACACTTACAGGTAAGTGTAGTCTTCACCCCTCATAAAGGAAACTTCTCTTGGCAACAGAGACCAGTACAGAAGCCACAACCAATCAAATGCAGAGTCGTGGAGCTCAGTATCAAGGCATACATCTACCAATCAAACAATTCCCACACTGAAGGCCCAAGGGATCACTGAGGGAGAGGAGGCAGAAAGATTGTAAGAGCTAGAGATCAGGAACTTTGCTGTGAAATTGTGTCTCCTAATAAAAGCAGGAGCCATACCCTTAAAGTCTCTCCAATATGGCAGCCCAAATGTGAGATGAACAATGCTGATGCCAATGAATGTGCCAGAAGGATGAGAAAAAGCCCAGGGGGCCTTAATCCTACACAAAGAACTAGAGGCAATCGAGGAAAGCTAGGAGCAGATGGAAGAGCACACCAATTGGTTGTCCAGTGCCAAAATGTCTGCCCCAAAAATAGACATACAAGTAACATCGTATGGACAGAACATGTTATATTTAGGAAAATATATATATACCTACATATATATATGCATATATACACATACACACATACAGTAACAATAAAAAAAGAGTCAATAAATTTGAGGGAGAGTAGGAGGGGTATACTGAACGGAGAAAAGAAAAGGGAAATGTGGTAATTAAATTACAATATCATAAAAAGGGTAAAACATTAAAAAAAAAAGAAACAGTCAATGAAAAACAGAAAAATCACAGTTTGTTCATTTTATTGTTATTATCATTATCATTAGTTGATTAGCATAAGACATAATGGTTTCTGTTATGATATCTTCGTAAATGTATATCATTGTGATTTTCTCACTAAGTCACCTAAGAAGAGTTATGGAAGCACTAGCTGCACAGCTAAAGTGTAACAGAGGCCTCTTTTGTGCTACATAGTGAAAGTGCCCTCTTTACCCATGGAAGCAGACTAGTCCTCTCCAGAACCAGAAAAGGTACTGGACAAGTACAGCGTTTTGAAGAGCCAAAAGATAATGTAGTGAGCAAGACTCCCCGGTCCTCTGGCAAAGTTAGATGGATAAATCGGATTCTGGAAAGGATAGTGAATCCTACCAGACCGTGTGGTGGCACCAAGCCAAACTTTCCAGGTAACAAGTCTGAGTAAAATGGTCAAGCATCCAAGTCAGACAGGACCAAGGCCAAAAATAAGAATGGGGATTGTGTGCTCTATAATCTGTGCCAGCTAAGCCAATCTGACATCTACCAGAAAAAAAATCAATCACCATAAACTGTAAACTCATTTATTTCTAGGCTCAGTGGATAAAGATCATAGCTCAGATTCCTAACACTAACATAAAAACTGAAAGGACATGGAGGCCAGTCTGTGATCCTATTGCACAAGAGGCAGAGACAGAGTCCCACAGCAAGCCTGCTATGGTGATCTCTGGGTTTAACTGGAAATCCTCATCTCAGTGTATAAGGTGTACAGCAATTGAAGAAAGCACTCTATATCAACTATAGGCCTCTGCATTTATGTGCATATATAGATACACACATTAGCATGTGTGTGCACACACACACACACACGAACACAGACACATATGTGCACTCAGATCAGAAAACAAAATATGCACATATAGATACCATTCACATATACACAAAAACAAAAATAATAAAGAAAACTGCCATTTAGTCTTAGATCAACTCCAATGAAAAGCATTTAGCTACAGAGGATCAGTGTGACTAGAAAGCTTATAAACTCCCCAGAGGAGAGGAACGGAAAAGGATTGATAGGCCCAGCTGAAGTCTCAGACTGAAGATATGGAGCCCAAACTAGAGCTAGAGGGGACTTTTTTTTATGAGACTTAAAGGTTCTTGTTACTTTACCTCTTGGAAAATGAGTGTAGATGAATGTGGTCCTAATAGGATGCTGAGGGCTTTGAGCCTGAAGGCAGGATGAAACTGTTGCTCAGTGATAGTAAACTTGCCTAGTGTGTACAAAAGTTCCATCTTTAGCACTGGAAGAAAAAAAACTGGTGAGGATTCTGGCTGTAAAACTAACACACACACGCATCACAAGTTACACAGTCACATAAAAATACATTGTCCAACAGACAGATCAGATAGATTTAGGTTTAAATGAGATATATACATTCTTGAGCCATAGCAGATGGATAAGAACCAATAAACTCAATAAAGTTTACTCTTTTTCCATCCCACCCCAATAATAAAACGTGTACTACACATTATACTAAGAACTAGAGATTCAGATGTGAAATAACCACTGCCTTCTAGTAGTTTACAATATAGACAGAAAAGAAGATAGGTAAAGGAAGCGTCCTTTGCAATGAAGTCTCTAGGAAAGGTGTACATGTTTGTACAGGCTCTGTGAGAACATGGGGATAATATGACCACAGCCTACTCTATTAAGTCAGAAAGGCTTCATAGAGAAAGGCACATGTGATATAGGTCTAAAAGATGAGCAAGATTTGTTTGGTGAACAAGAAGCTTGGGAGAAGCTTTTGAGGAAACTGCATAGCCAAAGCCCAGAGGGTTGAGAACAAATCTCTTCCCATTGCTGAGGCATCATATGCTACCCTGGTAGGCAAAGAAGGTCAATTTTATCCCACAGCCTATGGTATGTATGTACATTATTAAAGACTTTTGATTAAGAACGTGTATTATCTGGAGCTGGAGACATGACTCAGTGGTTAAGAGCACTAGCTGATCTTCTGGAGGACCCAGGTTCAGGTTCGAGTCTCAGCACCCACATGGCAGCTCATAACTGTCTGTAACTCCAGTCCCAGAGAGTCTGATGCCCTCTTCTCACCTCTGAGGGCACCAAGCATACAAGTAGTGCACTGACCTACAGTGCGGGTAAAACATCCATGCCAATAAAAAGAATTTTTTAAAAGTGGATTACCACGATAACATTGGTATTTAGGCTAATCTGGAAGTATAGTGAAATTAAAGGTTAGATACAAAAATTCTGGGCAAAAATGAACCTAATTGGAGCAGTGGCAACTAGGGTTGAAGAAAATGAGCTGTATTAGAAAAAAAGCTTCTGGGAAGGCTGAAACTTTGGGGCTGAGAAAAAATTGGATATAACCAAGTGTGGTGGCATATGCCTGGATTCTCAACACTTGGAAAGCTGCAGAAAGAGGATCATGAGTTTGAGACTGGCCTGGTCTACAGAGTAAGTGCTCTGTCAACCCAACTGGAGACTGGGAAAGGAAGAAGGAACTGAGTGTGAGGACTGAGGGACAGGTAAGAGTCTCATGCTTGGCTGGTACTTAAGCATCTGGGTAAATTAACAAAGTGTATACTGAGATAATAACATGAGAGGGAAAGAGAAGAAATATGATGTGGGATCAGGGAAGAGATGATCAGTCAAAAGATCCTTGGTATGTTCAGAGAGATCAGTCCATAGGTAACTCAGAGAGGAATCTGAGCTAGAAACTTAGGGAATAACACTGATAGGAACAAGAAAATGCCAATGTTTAAAAGAATACAGAAGTACTTAAGGAGGTAGCCTGACTGTTCTTTAGAAGGTTAAACAGTTTCCACTTGACCCAGCAATTCTAAGTACTTGTCTTGTTGCTGTGCAAAAATACCTGGAAAATACACTTGAACAAAGGATGCTTTTGGCTCATAATTTGAGGGTACAGTCCACCATGGTGGAGGAGCCATGATGGCAGGAACTGGGAAAGTCTGGTGGCAGGAACTTGATGCAACTGATCACTTGTAACCACAGTCATGAAGCAGAAAGAGATAAGTGCTGGTGGTGGACAACCTGTCAGATCCCTCTGGCATGATGCACTGAATCTCCCTTATCTGACCCGGTTATCTGACTGAATAAATGAATGAAACAGATACACATTAAGAAGAGTGTGTGTGTGTAAATGTTGGCATATAGGAGATGTTTCATTTCTTTGTAAAGACATCAGGGAGGGTGAAAATACAACACATCAGGTTTTAGTGGAGGAGGTTTAGTGGAGGAGAATGTAGTCTGTTTCAGCATTAGGAACAAGAAGAAAAAAAAAAATGCACCTGGGACAGTAGATAGGGAGGAGTCTCAGGGAAGCAGAGGAATGCCCAGTCCATGGCCATTCCAATTCCCACAACCGAAAACACTGACTAAACAAGAAAACTGCACAGCCAACATCGACATAAGGTATCAAATGTTTTCTTCTTAGAGTTGGTCAAAATAACCTAGTCTAGTGGTTCTTGACTCTGGCTGCCATTAACATCACCCAGGAAGTATTTGTTTTTCTAAATCGATTAACAGGTCTTAAGTCAGACACTCTAGAGTCTGGCAGAGGCACTTTTAAAACTCCAAAATTGTATTCGAAGCTGAGATTCATCCCAAAATGGTCCTTGGGTAGATAGTCCTGGTTTTGAATGACAATTGAATTTCTATCCTCTAACTTTTATATACTTGGATCTGGAATAGATATATAACCTTCCCACACTTCAACTGCCTTTTGTCTTTGAAGCAGAGACAATAGTGCCTCACTCACATAGTTGCCATGAGAATTAAAGGTCTTAATAAACAAACTATCCTAGCACAAAGCCTGGCACATGGACCTGTCATGAGGCATTGACCATTTTGCAGTTTGTACTCTTTGTTTCAATGCCATATAGAGGGACACATCCTGACTTTGGCATAGAAAAGAGAATATACAACCTAGGGATAGACTCATGACCACTCCTTCATAGACTCTCTTGTAGCAGCCGTGTTTAAGATAGCACCTGGGATGGTTGCAAAGTCTTATGACTAGCACCTGAGATGTAGGCAGCTGGCTTCCAGCGTGGCCAGCTCAGCTAAACTGTAAACAAGTCCTTTGTGCGTGTGTCGGCCTCGTGCCCCTCCCGAGCAGGTTTAATGCTAATGAGGTATTGGCAGCTTAACCTATCCTGAGATAACATGTCACCCAGTCTGCTTGGGAAGATATATAAGCAGCACATTTCTGCTGCTGGGGGTCCCCGTCCATAAGTCAAGATTCGTTCCTGGAATAAAGCTGACTGAGAAGGATCTGACTATGTCGTGTCTTAATTGCTGGTCAAGGCGGACGTGACACTCTCTAATGCCAAGTTCCTTGTGTTTCACCAGACATTCCTATACTTTGGCACTAGACCTCTGACTTGCTTTTTTTATTTTAAACCTACTTGATTCTTAGTGAAACGGGTTGTCTCTTGACTTGCTATGCCTATTTCTGGCATCAGCAGAATTTACATCTTCTGTATGCTATGGCCTGGTTTTCAATGTGACTTCAACCTTGCCTCCCAGAATCCTTCAAAGCATCCAGATCCCACCATCCTACTTTAATTCACTCTCACTTCATCAGTTTTTCACTTAACTCAAATCTTGCCTCTTAGGTATTTCTGTAAACAAAACAAATACACTGGATGTGTATCTGTTTTTCTGGAACAATAAACAAAGACAAGTGATCCCAGATTTACTCCCTGATCAGAAGCTTAGAAAGTAGCAAAACCGGGCTGGATGTCTGTCTTCACTCTACATAGTCTATACTGATGACAGACTAAAAAAATGCCTGGCCATGTTTTGCATTTTATATAGTGTTAGGTACAAAGAAGACTCCAGTCCCCCAAACTCTAAATGGCAGTCCAAATATCCAGAAATGGACACAATCCGAACTAAAAGAGGATTTCTCAACCTTAGATAAAAGCCTGCATTCCTCAGGAACTTGCGAAGCTGGTTCCTCTTAATCAAAAGGAGTCATTTCCCTTATCAATGGCAGAAAGAACAAAAGGCTACCTACGGTGCCTATTAGCATACCAAAGCACGTGCTGGTCTCTGGGCTTCTTCAATATCTAGTCCTTCCCACCTCCTCCCCCTACCCTAAACTCCCTCAGGCTCATGGGCTTCCTTCTCCCCAGCTATTCATTCTCTTTAATAACCCTGCTATTTTAATATGCTTGTCTCCCCCATCTTTCTTTCCCGCCCCCCCGTCTCCTCCCCCCTCTCTTTCTAGCTCCCCCTCCCTCCCTCTCCCCCCTCCCTCCTTCCTTTCCCCCTCTCCCTCTCCCCCCTCCCCCCCCCTGCTCCTATTTCTCTCCTGGGCAGATTCTGTCTGCTGGCCATTTCCATCTACTTTCTCTCTCTGTTCTGAACTCTTCCAGATGCCTCTCTCTACTATCTACAATAAAAGCCTTCCCCTTAACCATACCATAGAGCAGTTATGTCTTAAGTTTATACACATAGATGATCCTTCACTTGCAATGGTTTGACTTTTGATGTTTTTTACCTATAGTGGTATGAATGCAATACACATTAAGTAGAAACCATTCTTTGATTACTGAACTTTGCGAAAGCTAATAATATGCAGTGAATTGCCTTCTCAGGATGCTGGACAGAATGATAAAACAACAAAAGTGAACAACTGACAAGTCAAGAGCATTTCTAACCAGTGGCCCATCAGTCCCACATGTCCCATCATAGCTATGAATGTGATCCACCATATTGTAGATAACAGAGTCATGTCACAACATCAAAAAGCTGGAAACCCCTGCTATACTGTACTGTTTTGCTAATATGTAACAATTAGTAGGGTGTATGCAGTTAATACATTTTTCAGTTTTAAAATATTTGAAATTAGAAGTCTGATGAGATAGAATCCCACTGTAAGTCAAAGAACATCTGTTTTAGTTTCATATGGCTGTGGTAACCAATGTCCACAAACTCGGTGGCTTAGGGTAACACTCATTTATTTTCTCATATTTCTGGAGGCCAGACATCCAAAAGCCATATCACTGGGCTGAAATAAAGGCTTTGACAGGACCATGCACTTTCTGAAGGCTCTAGGGGAGAATCTGCTTCTCATCTCTTCCAGCTTCTGGTGGCTGCTGGCATCTCCTGGCTTGTGGCCACATCTCTCCATCTCTGTCTCCATGGTTGCACTGCCTGTTCCTATTATCTGCATGTCAAAGTTTCCTCTGCCTCTCTCTTAGAAGGATGTATGCATTTAGTGCTCACTCAATAATTCAGGATAATCTCTCAAGCTTACGATCTTTAGCAAACATCTGCAAACTTGTTTTTCTGGCGTAAAATGACATGTACAGTTTCAGAGGATGGTTATATGGATGTATTGTTAGGATACATTTTTGGCCTATCTCATAGTCCAAGGTGATTTCCCCTTTAATTCCCCCTTTGGCCTTCTGCCTTGTCCTCTGCTGCCTGAAAAATGAGGCCATCAAGCTTCATGACTTTTGTTTGTGTCTCTTCTGTCTATGTTTATGGTCTGTTTGCTGTCTGTTATTCGATTGAATGGCCACTGCAGGGCTCTGAGCACCCTGTGGCCAGGGGATTTTAACATTCTTAAAAGAATTTCTCTCTTTGCCTGTGTGGATCTGGGCCTCACTGGGGCAGACTTTGAAGAAGCTGAGTGCTTTCTCTGGAGAGATGGACCCGTTGCAGGCCTGGAGCTTCCTGCCCCTGTCTGCTCTACCTTCCCCATTCAGCTGCTTCTTGTTAGTCCCCACTTCTCAGACATGGCTTGTTTTGTGTTGTGCAATGAGATTGCTGCACTATAAGTTAGAGAAAGCAGAAGCAACACCAATGGAGAGAAAAGTAAACATAATTGAAGTGAAGCCTGCTGAATGTAGTCCTAGGATGCTATAGTGCCAGAAAGGTACACATGCGGGTCATCTGGAAGGCAGGCACTGCCCTAGATGTCCATGGCACCCTTACTTTATGTCCCAGTTCTCCTGGTACCAGGAGTCTTCAGGCTGTAGAGTACAGGTTATCAATCCAAGCACACTTGGATTGGAGTCTTGGCTTTGTCCCTTAGATTGCTATTAGACTTGGCTAGCTTTCTGTACTTTTGAGCCTCAGTTTCCTCTGTGCTAAAATTGAAGATGGGAGTGTTAATAACAACATTAGACTAGTGGGCTTTGTGAGGAACTGGTTAACAGCGTGTGTGTGGAGGGCTATATAAAGTATAAAGCACCATGCTGGGGTTGGGGATTTAGCTCAGTGGTAGAGTGCTTTCCTAGCAAGCACAAGGCCCCTGGGTTCAGTCCTCAGCTCTGAAAAAAAAAAAAAGATAAAATAAAGCACCATAACCTGTTCCAGTTTATCAGTCTGAATTCAGCACTCAGTCTTTTTCATATTGCCTACTCTTTGGCTCCCTGAGGGAATTTCATGCTAATCTTTTGTTTCAGCTAATTCGATCCTGATTCGTTTATTGTTTCCTGAGTCCTGCCTTGCTCTCAACATACCAGGGAACAATTTGTTTCTCACCTATTGTTCTGCTTCCAAGGTAATTGCTTGCTGGTCATACATTAACATTTACAAACGACATGTATAGAGAAACCTTTACTTCCAAGGGGAATGTGGTGACTTGAATAGAAAATGTCTTCCCTAGGCTCAGGTATTTAAGTAGTTGGCCCCTTGTCGGCGGTTCTGTTTGAGAGATTATGGAGCCTTTAGGAAGTGTAGCCTTGCTGACGGAAGGATGCCACTGCTGCCGTTTTTGAGGGTTTATAGCTTTACTGTACTTCCTATTCTCCTCCCCTGTTTCCTGGGTGTGGATCAAAATGTGATCAGGTAGCCTCTTGCTCCTGCTGCCTTCCTGTGCCTTCCTTGCTATGGTGGACTCTATCCCTCTGGATCCGTTTACTAAGATAAACCCTTTCTTAAGTTGGTTTTAGTTAGGGTATTTAATAGAGCAACAAAAAGGTAACTATTAGGGAGCTTGTTTATCACCTCTCCAAGTGTATGTCTTGTCTAGAAAAACTGTGTCTGTTGGCATTTAGTCCAGTCTCTGCCCCACAGTTACCTGGCAATAGCCAGGTGTGCTGACTCACTATAAAAGGGACTGCTTGCCCCTTCCTCACTCTGTTGCCTTCTTGCTCTTGCTCTGTTCCCTTGCTCCTGCTCCCCCTCTCTTCCCATTCCTCTCCCCCTTCTCTCTCCACATGCTCATGGCTGGCCTCTACTTTACTCCTCCCTGACCTCTCTCTCTCTCTCTCTCTCTCTCTCTCTCTCTCTCTCTCTCTCTCTGTCTCTACTACCCTCTCAACTTCCCTCCTCATGCCCTGAATAAACTCTATTCTATACCATACCATCGTGTGGCTGGTCCCTCAGGGGGAAGGGATGCCTCGGCATGGACCCTCAGAGGCACCCCCTTCCCCCATACCCCACCTTCTCTCCCCTATCTTTTGATAAAACACAACAGTGTCTATGTTGTTTCAACCACTCAATGGAACAACTACTATGTATCAGGTACTGTGTTAAGCATGAAGTGTGTTGTGTTTATAAAAAGATAAAGAGCCGGGCGGTGGTGGCGCACGCCTTTAATCCCAGCACTTGGGAGGCAGAGGCAGGTGGATTTCTGAGTTCGAGGCCAGCCTGGTCTACAAAGTGAGTTCCAGGACAGCCAGGGGCTACACAGAGAAACCCTGTCTCGAAAACCAAAAAAAAAAAAAAAAAAAAAAAAAAAAAAAAAAAAAAAAAAAAGATAAAGAGATAAAGAGTATGTCCTGTGGGTGTGTGGAGAGGTATGGGGAAGGAGAGATCTTACCGGGTCCATGCCAAGGCATCTCTTCCTCCTGAGGAACCAGTCACACACTGGTATAACATAGAATAGAGTTTATTTAGGGCATGAAGAGGGGAGCCAGGAGGGTAGTAGAGGCAGAGAGAGAGAGAGAGAGAGAGAGAGAGAGAGAGAGAGAGAGAGAGAGAGAGAGAGAGAGGAAAGAGGAGAGAGGAGAGAGGAGTGAGGAGAGAGGAGTAGAGGCCGGCCATGACCACATGGAGAGAGGGAGAAGGAAAGGGGGGAGGGGCAAGGGTACAGAGAGAAGCTAGAGGCAAGAAAGCAAGAGAGTAAGAAAGAGAGGAAGAGAACAAGAGAGTAAGAGAGAGAGGAGGGGGCAAGCAGCCCCTTTTATAGTGGGCGGGGCTACCTGGCTGTTGCCAGGTAACTGTGGGGAGGAGCATACATGGCTGTTGCCAGGTAACTGTGGAGGTGGAATTTAGACAGAATACTAACAAATTGAGAATAAGACAGTCACAGTCTTTTGGCTTCAGGGAGTTCACAGACTAGTGGAAGAGCTAGGCCCCCAAACAGGTAATTTAACTTCACTGTGAAGCTCAGTGATTTGATCCTTGTGATACATGCATGAGTTCCTGAGTTTTATCCACAGGACTCAAAAATACCCTCTTATTGTTGTATGGGAGAATAGATTGAACCAGGATTGAATTAGAAGAAATCAATTTGAAGCCCACACAGGGATGAAAATGAGAGGTAGTCTTTCCTGGATAGTGTGATGGCAGCAGAGTTAGAATAAATTGGAACAATGCACCAGAGTTAAATGGCCCTAACTGGATGATCACAGATCAGATATAGGGACTGAGGAGGAAGAAGAGTCAGAGTTGCCAGATTTCTTACTTAGTCTCTTAGGTGGATGACAATACAATGTACTAGGATATGGAGCATTAGAGTAAGAGTATGTACAGGGTGAAGATTTGGGGTGCTTTGCTTTTAAAATGCCTATAAAACATTCAAATAGATATATAGATATGCATAACTAAAGATCATGCAAGAGATACCATGTATTAGGGTTATGTGATTAAAAACATCATGCACACCAAAGCTCCTCATGGCTTACACAGCCTCCTTTGTTGTACAACTTAGGATCACCAGCCTGGGGTGGCACCAGTCACAGTGAGCTGGGCCTGGCCACTTCAATCAAGAAAGTGCAGCATATGCTTACCCTCAGGCCAATTTAGTGGGGCCATTTTATCAATTGGTGTTTCCCCTTCCTAAATGACTCTAACGTCAATGAAATTCACATAGAACCATCCGGCACACATGGGCTTTGATAAATATGGCTGGTCATTGAAGCCACAGAGGTAGATAAGCTAACCAAACGATAGTATTTAGTAAGAAAACGAAGTGGGGGCATGGAAAAAGAGCCGGGTGGAAGCCCAGTCATTAATAGATGTGCTCAGGAGAGGGGACATGTACTATAGTGAATATATGATAAACATGCCTGCTACTAGTTCAACTTTTCAACACTGTAACAAAATGTTTGATGTAAACTTAAAGGAGCAAGGATATTTTGGCTCACAGCTTTAGAAATTTCAGTTCAAGGGTTCTTGGCTCTGTTGATTGTAGGTGAGGATGAATGTGATGGTGGTATGACTACTAATAATAGGAACACAGTTTCACAACACCCCAACAGCTTCCTGGAGAGTTCTTTTCAGAGACCTCTTTGTACACAAAATTGGAATTTATGGTTTGAAGAAAGAAATTTATTTTGTACAGAGTCAAAGAAAAAGAAGAATTTTTTAAAATAGGAAAGTAAGGTGTTAAGAGGGGTCAGAGATAGAGGAGGAGAAGAGGGAGGAAGAGAGAGAGACACACAGAAAGAAACAGAGACAGAGAGATACAGCCTATAGGACAATTGTGAGCTTCTCTGAGAAACTCCCAAGCAGATTTCTTTACATGTCACACTTTGTTGACTTTCAAGTCAGATCTCTAAAAGTTGCTAAGAAATCACTCTCCTTCTCCCTAACTTTGTGCAAAGAGAGTACTTTGTAGCAAGGCTAGAAGTTTGAAGGATTTTTCCAGTAAAAAAGATGTAAGGTGGATTTATGAGGGGCATTGTTTAAGTCTAGGAGAGGTTAAGGGGATTCTAGAAACATAAAGTTATATATTATTTTAAGCTCTAAGTGAATATGGCTTAATTTTCTTTGACCTACTTGGTTTGAAATCTTTGAAAATGTGTCATCTGTCTTAAAGTAAGCACGATTTATTAATTGTCTTTAACAAGATACCTTCTGGAAAACACATATTGTCTCAGTGGGCATTAGGTCCTTATCATTGTGGAGTTTGAAGTTTGCTGCCTTTCTCAGACACAAAAGTAGATCAGGTTCCAAGAGCAGAACCTCCTGCCTCTCCAAGGTTTTTCTCCTCATGCCATCATAAGTCCATCTTTTTCTCATAGGAGCATGTGTCTATCTCAAGATAGACGAACAAAGACTCAGGTGCAGGAAAGGGAACATGCAAACTACAGTCCCCAAGAGGGTGCCCCTTTTCACCAATTCTACCATCTTCCAAATTCTATTTAAGTTTGAATCCATCAATTAATTAATCCATTCATAAAGGTAAAATGTAAGCCACTTGAGGTGTAAGTGGCCAGGTTCCACCCTCAGACTGTTGTAATGACTAGACCTAGCCCCTCAAGATGCAGGCAGCCAAGCTCTGCCCTACAGAGAAAAAAAGCTTAAGATCAGGCTTCAGAAGCCCACCAATCCCTGACCTCAGAATCCCACCAATCCCAGGCCACCTTAGAAAGCTTTGCACCCCAAGAAACCCTGTAGAAAGTCTGCCTCTTGCCTAGTTCTCTACTGCTTCTCACCCGAGCAGAGGCAGCTGGCCTCTTGTGTCTTTCTCATAAATCTCTTGCATGAGGTTTGTTGTACAGTGTGACTTAGTGGTATTTTTGGGCCCCTGGTTGTCAGGATACCTTTCCCTTTAGAGCTGTAATACTTACCTAGAGTCCTCATGAGTCAGTCACTTTCCCAAAGCCTATCAGCTGCCAGTCAAACTCCAACATATATCAGGCCTTTGTTCATGATCTCTTTATATCTAAAGCAACCTAAGTTCAAGATGGCAAATACTTGTTACCATCCAACTGAATAGTAGGAATTGCTTGGTGTGAGGCTGTACATGGACACAATCTTAGAGTACTAGAATTGATTAAGGATGTCTGTCAGGGACGAAGAAAAGAGGAGTTATAGGACATGGATCATATTCTTGTCATGTTGGCCTGGATTTTCACTTTTGCGTTCTCTTCTCCCTCACCATCTGAGGCTGTGGGCATGAGGATGCAACCTCCTCAGTTAGTCATGCACTGACAAGTCTTCTCACCTTAAAAAATTTGATTTTTCAGCTGGGCAGTGGTGGCGCACGCCTTTTAATCCCAGAACTTGGGAGGTTTGAGGCAGGTGATTTCTGAGTTCAAGGCCAGCCTGGTCTACAGAGTGAGTCCAGGACAGCCAGGGCTACACAGAGAAACCCTGTCTCGAAAAACCTAAAAAAAAAATTGATTTTCATAAAAATAAAATGAATATTTGTTGAGAACTTATCTATTGAGAAAACACCAACTAACTTGTCTATTCCAGGAATGAAACTAGCTCCTAAGGATTTCATGCAGGACACACAGTTGTGTGCTAGACTGTGAACTTCATTGTGTTGAACCAATGGGATAAGTTTCAAATGTTGGTATTCACATGGAAATGAAGCATTATTTTCTTTATTCCCAAAGCACAGGTAACGTCCACATTTAACCTAAGGCTTGCACAGTGAGGATCTCTGTATTAGAATCTAGTTCTATATTTTTACCTTAACTTACATCATGTTTACTGGCCAGTGAATACAGAGAAAGAAAAAGCTATTTCGTTTTACAAAGACTTGTAAATCATATAACCACTTCAGCACAGCCTAGTATACTTTCTCACACACAGTCACTGCTTAAAGCTTGTTCTGTGTTTCCTCTCTTTTTAAACACCACACTCTTCATCTTTGTATTCCTGCAAATACCTCTGCGGAGTTCAAATTCTCACTTCAGGCTTGTTCCAGGTATGTGTAGTGCCCTGCAAAGAGAAGATAGGAGTGCTCTCCTGAGCTCATATAAAAAGCTCCAGGGCCATTTCTGGAGACTCAAGAGTGATAATCATTCCTCTCCAGTAAACTGGCTATGAACTGGGTAGTCACTGCAGGCCAGACACCAGAACTGAAGTGTGAACCCTTTCAAGGCTTAGGAAATTGGAAGCAGCAGAGTGAAGTTTTTTAGCTGCTGTTAGCTAGAAATGAAAGACTGTAGGTGGTAGAGTTTGGGCCTAACACATTTGTGAGCAAACAATAAGGAGGATTCAGGACACAGGGCAACAGGAGCTGCTGAAGCTGCAGAGTCCTGTCAACTCCTCAGCGCCTCTCAGTCACCTGCCTGCAAAAGGAGCTGGAGCCCACTGGAGTGAGCTATGCAGCTGAAAGCTGCAGGAGCAGGGGAACCCTGGGACAACTGTCCTAAACAACCGCTTTGTTTGAAAGAGAGGGTCTGCAGGCCCAGTTGGAATTGTGAGATTCAGAATCTGTAGTATAGAAACCCGACTTACACTTTCTATTTTACTTTAGGAGTCAATAAAAATTCTTTAGAGGATGAAAACTGTGCTAAGGAAAACAAAAGTTTTTTTTTTTTTTTTTTTTTTTTTTTGCAGTGGAGACCTGGGTTTGAAAGGGAGAGCAAGACAACCCAAAAGGTTGGGCATTATGTGTTCAGTTATTAATTCTTTCAACGAATAGTTTAATATTTGTGTGTGCTAAGCATTGTGCTAGCTGCTGAAGATTTATGGAGGAATAAAATACATCGCAGAACTTAGTTTCTTCTTTTTCTAAATGTTACATGATACTTTATTTAGTTACAACATTTTTTTATTGGTTATTTTCTTTATTTACAGCAGAACTTAGTTTCTAATATGGGAACTAGTTTCTAATACAGGAGACATTCATGTAAACAAGCCAATGAACTAAATAATTAAAAATGGCTCTGAAATCTAGCACTACACTCACACATGCGTGATGAGATATAATCAGGGCAGAAGATAGTGTAATAGGGTGAGTATTTTTTAGTAGCTGTAACAGATGAACTCTCAGATCTCCATGACTAAGCAGAACAAAATTTATTTCTTGCTCTCAGGAAGGGAAGGTTTACTGCACTAAGACCTGTTGTACCATTCATTGTGGGCACTAAGAATCACGTGGCTAGTACTATTGGGAGAAAGACAGAGTGGGGAAAGGCATACTCGTTCATTAACTGTTCAGGCCCCACAGCATATAGCATGTGGTTCAGGTAGCCTTATATGGATGTAAGGATTCCCAGAGATACAGTCTAATGATATTTTTATGATATGATATTTGAAGCGGATATGGTGGCTGCATTTATCCAGTCCCTCAAGAAATGGTCATCCTTGGGAAGGGAAGGAGAAGCTTCAGAAAGAAGGTGTTTTTTTCAGTTGGATGTCGAAAGAGAAGCAGTTATAGGCTTTTGGGTGCTATGGAGCCTTAGAATAAATAAAAAAACTAGGGGATGAGTTTGGGGGTCACTGATGCAGCCATTTCTTCCTCCCACAGAGTGTCTTCCAAGTGTTCATTTGTGCTATACCATCTAATTCTCCACTCCATACTTATTTTTTAAAAATAATTTTTTGGGATTATAATTGTACCATTTTCCTCTTTCTTTTCTTCTCTACAAACTCTTGCTTTCATTCGTGGCCTCTTTTTCTTTGTTATTACACACACACACACACACACACACACACACAACACACACTCCACACTCCAGAGTACAAAATAAATCTTCCTCAGCCTACTTAATATTGTTTGTATGTATATGTTTAAGGGCTGATTATTTGGTGCTGGATAACCACTTGGTGTTCTCTTCCCTGGGAACAACTATTTCTCTAGATATAAGCATTCTTTATTTGTTTGTAGTTTTTTTTTCCCCCCTAGGGCCGAAGTCTTTCATACTTTTCAGCTTCCATATTAACATGTCTTATTGGTATCACCTTTCTTCAGGTCATGGTTTGGTTACCATGTTGGTGAGATTTCATTTTATAGCTTCTCTGAGACTTCTAGGAGACAGTCTCCCAGAAAATGCCTTCTTGTTTTTTTGGTTCTTATAATCATTCCATTCCTTCTTGCATAAATGATCCCTGACCCTTAAGTGTAGGAGTTGTGTTACAGTTACATCTGTTGGAATTGGGCTACACTACTTTGTTATTTTGATCAGTTGTAATTTTTCTGTAATGGTCTTTGTAAGAGGTGAGGGTTACACTTATCTGTGGTTTAAAGGTCAGTGTTTGGAATAATGTTAGGGAGGAGGCTTTCCCATTAGATCCAGCTTGGCCTTCTCATACCCACTTGTTTTCACTCCTAGCAATCCCAGAAATCTTGCCTTTACTGTAACTTAGTTCTAAAGAGTCTTCTGTGATTATTCACTATGAAAGGTTCTTCTAATAGATGGTCCTATATCATTTACTGATTTTTATGTAATTAAATGTATTATTCTTATATTGTATATATCTTAAGGTCAGAAAAATATGTCTGGCCTCATTGAAAAGGGTTAGCGCTATCTACCACACAGTAAGCCCTTGTGAGTATTTTTGTTAATCAATGAGTCCACTTTTCCAACCATGCCCTCTCATAATATATTCCTCAGTCATTTTCTGGTTTTTGTCAGTCAATAAATACTCAGTTCTTATTAAGTGTTAAGTATTTTCCCATTCTAGAATTAATGATAGGTAAATCTTGGGATTTCTTTGTTTGACCTGTATTGCCCTCAAAAGGACGGGTGACAATTCTCTTCCGTGTTATGAAATGTCCTCCAGCCCAACTTCACCCTTTTCCCCACAGATGAGTCACTTTGGGGAAGACTTTTCTAAGCACAAAATTATTTATTCATAGATTTTGGTGAATAAATATCCCCCCGATTATTACTCTGGCTTTGAAAACAACTGTTCCTTCCTAGATATATATGTATTTTGTTTGTGTATGTATTTCCAGTTTATTTAGTTGATGAACTTTTGAGCCCAGAATTTCCATGAAAACATTACATATTCATAAGTTTGTTGAAGAGTGAAGTGAAATTCCATAGGCCATCTCCAAATAAAACTGGGTCGCACAAATAGGCCTTTCGAAATTCTGTTGCTTCCCCCTTTCCCCTTTTTTGAGAAAAGATTGTAAAATTGTTTTGTTTGTATGATGTATGTTTGTATGTATGTTTGTTCTCAGCTCAAAAAAATAGGACAGTGGGGCATTTTTTGCCAAGTTGAAAAGTCAAATATCATGACTTTGAGGGGTGGGGAAAGGGGGAAATTTTAATTTTTTATGAATTTGGTTTTTAAAAAAGTAGAAAAAAAAGCCTGGCAAAATATTGTTAGTTTTTGAAGGCAGGAAATTTTTTTTGGCCCCGGGTTAAGGGTATTAATTATTAATTTTGGGGGGAAATGATGGTTTTGAAGGGACAAGGAAAAATGAGGCTTGCTCACCCCCTGTGGTGATCAGAAAGTAAAAGGGGGGCAAAAGGGGAAAAAAAGGGGAAAATTTTCCAGTTTTGGGGCTACTTCCTAAAATTTTTTACAATTTTGATTCTACCACAAAACCCAAAAAAAAACTTTATTAAAATGGGCCCAAAAATTCAAAAAACATGAGCCTGTTGGAGCATTTCACAATTTTAAATTTTAACATCATTTTTTGGGGTTAATTTTCCCCGGGGCTTCTTTTATACTTAATTTTAAGAAAAAATTTATTCTTAGTGTTTGTCTTTTCAAAAAGAAAATAAATTCCCCTTGGGGGGAAGTGCCCCTTTTGCTTCTTGTAGCTCCCCCCATTGAACAGTGCTTTTTTATATGCATTTTTTTTTATGGATTTTAACCGTTGATTTTCTCACTTTGATATATCTGCCTTTAAAAAGGGAAATGTTTTTTTAAAATGTTTTGGGATATTTTGCCCCCAAATAAACTGGAAAATTTTTTAAAATATAAGCTGTTTTTTTTCCCGCAGGGCTTAGTATTTGTTTGGACCCGGGGGGGGGCTAATTGCAAAACTTTTTTAATTTTTTAAAGGCCTTTTTCCCCCAGGGGGAGATGCCATTTCATTTCATAAAGAAAATTTTTTTTTTTTAAAAAAACATTTACAGTTTTGACATGGCAGGTAAAATTTGATTCCGGGTTTTAAATAAAAGAACAAAAAAATTTTCTTTCTTTGAAAAAAAAAAAATTGTGTTCCTTTTTTTAAAATTTGAAATTTTAAAGATTGCCCCCAAAAAAAAAACCCCAACAGAAAAAATCAGCAGTGGGGTTAAAATTTTTTCAAATGCCATTTCAGAACTCCCCATGTAAAAAGTTTTTGAAAAGGGTTGAAGGCTTTTAAAAAAAAATGATTTTTTGGAAATTGGGGTTTTTGGGGGTTAGGCCCGTTTTATTAAAAGTAGTAATTTAAATTTTTTAGAATTTAAAATTTTAAAAATGAAAAAATACCAAAGGGAAAAATTCCAAAAACCTTTGGAAAAAAAAATTTTTTCACCTTTTTAATGATACTTATTCCTTTTTTATGGAAAATAAAAAATTTTTTTCCCCTAATTTTTCCATTTTCCCTTCCTTGAATTCCCAAAAACTTAATTTTTTTGACTTTCTTTGAATATTTTAACTTAACATTTGTTCTGCCATCAAAAAATACTTATTTTTTAAACTGTGCATAGGTATAAAAAATTTTCTTTAAAAAAATTCAATTTTCCCCCTTTATTCCTTTATCATGAGCCCCCCTATTCTCAAGAAAAATTTTTTAAATTTATTTTTTTTTTTGGGTGGATACCTTAGATGGTTTATGTGCCTTTTTTTCCCCGGGTCTGCTTTTTGACTTTTTTTTGAAAAAAGTTGTTTTTAAAATTTTATATGTTACTTCCACTTGAAAATTTTTGTGTTTTATATTGGCTTCATTGGCTTAAACTTGGGAAGGGGCCCAAGGGGTTGGTTTTTTTTTCTTTTATATAAAAAGTTCATTTTTTTCTTTTTTAAAGTCTTTAAAAATTTTTTCTTTTTATTTTATTCAAAGTTTACTGGGGCCCCGGGTTTTGTTTTCCCGCCCCTTTTTTAAAATATTTTAAAATGAAACCCCTTTGCCCCTTTTTGCAGTTTTTAAATTTTTTTTTTTTTTTTATTGAAATTTTCCCCCTGCTTTATTTCAATTTTATTTTTTAAAAAAACTTTCGTCTCCCCTTTAAAAGTTTAGGGCTCTTTTTGGCCTTGTTAGACTGTATTTGTTTTCCATAATTTTTTAACCCCCTTATGTTTAGATAGGGGTTTTTTTTTTAAAAAATTTTTTTTCACTACAAAAATTCCCCTTTTTCCCCCAAAAGTCAGTAGTTATATTTTTAAATTTTTACCTTTTAATTTTTTAAAACCTGTTTTTTTTTTTTTATCTTTTAAAACAATGCTTTAAAATTCTCATAAAATTTTTTTAGGCAAACCTCTTCTCCTAAAATCAAAAACCCAGTTTTATGAGGGGGTAATCTCCAAAAAAGCTAAAAAATGGCCCCCCGAATTTTTTTAGGCTCCCCAAGGGGTTGAAAAAAAAAGAAAGATGGTTTCCCCGATATATCATTTTTAATTTTTTTTTTTTTGCCCCTTGGGTTTTTTTTATCTCCATTTTCTATACTTTTTTTTATTTTTGTTTTTCAAAGCAAAAATTTTTAAGGGGGGTTTTTTTTTGGTGATGGGGGGTTTTAAATCTGGGGTTTTTTTGCTTGTTGGGGGTACTCCTGAGTAACCCCCAGTTCCCCCTTTTTTTTTTATTCTTTTTTTATTTTTTTACTTTTTTTTTTTATTTTTTGCCAAAAATTTTATATATTTTATTTTACTTTTATTTTTTTAAAAATTTTTTATCTCTTATTCTCCATTTTTTTTTTTCTTGTATCTTTAATTTAAAAAAATTAAAAAAAAATTTAAAAATTTATTCTCCTTTATTTATTCCCTTTCCCACACCCTTCAATTATTTTATTTAATTATTTTTTCTGGGTTTTTCCCCCCAAGTAAATTTTTTAAAAAATTTTTGGCTCACTTCATTATTTTCTCCCCGGGGAAAAATTTTTTTCCTTTTTTTTTAAAAAATTTTTTTAACCTTTTTTTATTAGTTTGTTTCGGTGTTTGACTTTATAGAAAAATTATTTTTTTCCCGTAATGGGTTTCAAAAACCAGTGAAAAGGTTTTTAAAAATACCAAAAAGAGCTAGCTGTCCCATCGGGGGAAAAACTGCAAAAATGAACAATAACCATGATAAACCAAGCAACATACTCCCCCAGGGGGGAGTATTTTTCAAATAAAAGATGCAAAAAGAAAAATTTTTGGACAAGAAAATTCAAAAAATTTTTTTTAAAATTTTTTTCTTTTTGGGGGGTTTTTTATTTTTTTTAAAAAAAAAAATTTTTAAAAAAAAAAATTAATAAATGAAAAAGTGAAGAATTCAGAAAAATTTTTTGAAAAGATCAACATGGGTGAGAAATAGAGTTTTTAAAAATTAAAAAACACAAAGAATTAGTATCAATAAATAAGCACAGAAAAATTATCAGGAGTTGAAGAATAAGTAGAGGAAAATATAACATTCATGTTGTGAAAACCCCAGAAAAAGATCAAGGACTAAACCAAAAAATTTTGTCAGTCAGGAGAAGGAAATTCGAAAAAACAAAAAAAAACAAAACAAACCAAAAACCAAAAAAAAACAAAAACTAAAGGCGCAGAAAAATCTATTCAAAAAAATTTTGCAAAAAATATGAAAATTTGGGGAAAAATAAAGGGGTATCTAACCCACAAGAGGGGCATCTAAAACCCCAAGTAAACATTACCAGAAAACCCCTCTGTAACATAGTTTAATCAAGGGAACCAAACTGCAAAACAACAACAAAAACATGTTAAAAGTTGCAATACAAAAATATCTTAAATCACTTAAAGAAACAAATCCACTGGAAGAACATCAGATCTCTCAACAGAAACCCTAAAGGACAGGAAAGCAAGAATTGCTAACCAAGATAGCTGTATCCAGTGAAATTTTCTTTTTTAATTGATGGAGAAATAGACACTTCAGAACAAGCTTAAACTAAAGAAAACCATAACCAGCAAGCCAGAATTGCAGGAGATACTTAATGGAATCCAAAACAAGACAAATCAACAATTGAGGCCATGAAAGAGCAGAAAAGAATCAATTTTGTAAGAGGACTAAATGAACCAAGTAGAATCAGGAAAGAATAAATTATATACAACTTAGCAAACCACAAAGTACTACTGGGGAGAAAGAAAAAAATACAAACAATATCCCTTAACTAGACAAAAAAGAAGAAAATTACCAAAATGAGCAAACCTTTCTCAATAATAATTTTAAATATAACTGGACTTAATTCTATAATTACAAGTTGCAATTGAGCTGATTGAATTAGAATATAAGGCATGGTTGTTATCTCCGAGAAATGTGCCTCAGTGGCAAACACACATACAGAAAATTAAATGGTAGAAATTGACTTATTAAGAAGATGGAAACTGAGAATAAGTAAGCATGGTTATTTTTATATCAGATAGAGCTGTCTTCAAGGCAAATTTATTCAGAAAAGTTAAAGGCCACTACATATAAAATAAAGGGGACAATTCATCAAAAAGGTACAATTATAAAAGCATAAGCGTTGAACTATGGTACTCCCCGTTTCATAAGATAAACACTGTGGACATAGAAGTTGAGACAGACAGACAAATATTTCTCCATACAAAACTAGTAAGTTACTTATCAATAAATAAGTCCTGGGGACTAAAGTTCCACGAAGAAACTCCAAAATTAAGCTGTATCATGGCTCAAATGGATTTAACAGGTGTTAGCATTCTGCTAAACTCCACCTCCACAGTTACCTAGCAACAGCTAGGTATGCTCCTCCCCAAAGCTACCTGGGAACAGCCAGGTAGCCCTGCCCACTATTATAAGAGGGGCTGTCTGGCCCCTCCTCTCTCTCTTGCTCTCTTGCTCTCTTGCTCTCTTGCTCCTGTGACCCAAGCCTGCAGGTCTTATCTGACCCTTTCCCTCTCCCCTCCCCGCTCTGTGTGGTCATGGCAGGCCACCTCTCTCTGCTCTCCCCTCTGCCCTAAATAAACTTCTCCTCCTAGAACCCTCTGCCGCCCATTTTCCTTTTTTTAAATAACAACAGAAATAATGAAAGAAATTTTAAAATTCTGGGAATTAAGTGAAAATCAAAATACAACTAATCAGAGCTTTGGGGAAACAATAAAGGCAGCTCCAAAAAGAAAATTTACAGTTATGGGTGCTTATATTTTTTAAAAACCAGAGCAGTCACAGTATATAATTTAATGATGTACCTTGATTCCTTGGATCAACAACACAAGTAAAGCCTAAAAGGAGTAGACATAAGAAATTAAAGATCATGACAAAAACTAATTAGGTGGAGATAGATTTTTACATAAAGAATCAATGAAGCAAAGAATTGGTTTTTAGTTTCGTTTTGTTTTGTTTTGAAAAAAAAAAAAAAAAATGGGCCCAACAAACCACTAGCTAAACTAGCTAAAAGAAAACAGACTTAGAGTGAAAAAATGGGACATTACCACAGACTGTGAATAGTTTGAGAAGACATTCTAAAACACTGAAAAAATCAAGAAAATATGGATAAATCTATTTATCCACATGTATGATCTATTGAAATTAAATCAAGAGAATATAAACAACTCAAACAGATCTATAATAAGCAACAAGACTAAAGCAATCATAAAGAGTTCCTAATCAAGAAAATCCCAGATTTCAACAAATGAATTCTACAGGACCTTTAAAGGAGAGCTAATACAATGCCCTTCAATTTATTCCATCCAATAGAAAGGGAAAGAACACTACCAAACTCGTTCTTTAAGCTAGTATTACCCTGATACCAAACCAGATGTCTTAGTTAGGATTTCTATTGATATGATAAAAAACTATGATCAAAAGTAACTTAGGGAGCTAAGGGTTTACATGGCTTACCAATTATACTTCATCATTGAGGGATGTCAGGGCAGGAACCCAGGGCAGTAACTCAAGGCCATAACCTGGAGGCAGAGACTGAAGCAGAAACCAAGGAGGAACTCTGCTCATTAACTTGTTCCCTGTGGCTTGCTCAGATTGCTTCCTTATATATCCCAGGACCATGTGCCTAGGAAAAGCATTGGGACCTCCCACATCAATTATTAATCAAGAAAATTGTCTACGTACTTGCCTACAGGAAATGTGATCAAGGTATTTTCAATTGAGCTTCCTCTTTCAAGATGATTCTAGGTTCTGTCAAGTTAAACAAAACAACAACAAAACAATAATCAGGACAGCAGATTAGGACACAACAAAGAAGAAAGCTATAGAACAGTAGTTCTCAAGCTGTGGGTCACAATCACTTTGCGGGTCAAATGGCCCTTTCACAGGGGTCACATATCAGGTATGCTGAATTTCAGATACTTACACTATGATTCATAACAGTAGCAAAATTATAGTTATGAAGTAGCAACAAAATAAGTTTATAGTTGGGGGTTATCACAACATCAGAGACATGTATTAAAGGGTAGTAGCATTAGGAAGGTTGAGAAAAGCTTCTATAGAACAATTTTTTGCTAAGCATAGACACAAAATTTCTCAATATTTGTGGACTGAATTCAACAGCACATTAAAAAGATTATTCAGACTGGGGTGAGATGGAATCCCAGTGGTTTATTGCAGCACTATTTCCAAGAGCTAAGTTATGGACAAAACCTAAGAATCCAACAACAGAGGAATGAATTAAAAAAATACGTCATGGATTTTTTGTTTAAGTGGGAAAGAAAAATGAGGTTATGTCACTTGCAGAAAAATGAATGCAGCCAGCAGTAATCAAAGCAAGCAAATTAAGCCAGTCTCAGAAACACAAATGTATTTTCTCTCATTTATGATTTTAGATTATTAGTTACATGAATTCATTAGTGCCTGTATAAAATGAAAGTGCAAATTAGACTTTCTAGGGAAACAAAGGGGAAATATTGAAGGTGAGTAGAGGGAGAAATTGGAGACATGGGCAGAAATATACTCAATATGCAAAATACACCTTTGTGAAAAATCTTTAAGCAATTTTAAGATAGCAATTTAAAAAAACAAAAAGAAAGAAAGAAAGAGAAAAGATCACAAACCATGGTGAAGACAGTTTCATTCCAGAGATTCAAGGATGGCCCAACATGGGCAAATCATTGTAATACAATGCATAACTAACTATGACTAGGGAGAGAGATGATCATCTCAAAGGATGCAAACCTGACCTTTGGCAAAGATCAACATCCCTTCATGACAAAAGCTCTGAAGAAACTAGAAATAGAAGACTCCAAACTGAACTTAATATATGTAATCTATATCAAATACATGGCAAATACGCTAAATGGAAGGGGAGACTAAAAGCATTTCCTCTAAAATGAGGAATGAGATAAAGCTATCCACTCTCTCCAGTCTTGTTTAATACAGTTCTTGAAGCATTAGCTAGGGCAATAAGGTATGTGAAGGGATATTAGCTAGAATAAGAAGATAACATTGTCTGCCTTCTCTCCTGTACAGGACTTATATTTCACACACACACACACACACACACACACACACAGACACACACAAATACACACACACACACACACACACACACACACACACACACACGCGGAGTGGGAGAGGGGACGGAGGTGGAGGAAGAAAAAGACAGAGACACAGAGACTGAGATGGAGAGAGAAACATGCACAATCAGTTGCTGTGGAGACTAGAAGATGGCATTGGATCCTCTGGAATTGGAGCTATGGATAGTTGTGAGCACCACGTGGGTACTGAGAACTGAACCCAGGTCCTCTGTAAGAGCAGCCAATGCTCTTAACTGTTGAGCCATCTCTCCAGCCCACCATATCATTACTTTGATTGGTGAGTAGTACTCTGTGGTGTGAGTATCACCATTTGTTCAACCATTATCCCATTGAAGTACAAATGAGTTGTTCCTTTGTTTGTGGGTTTTTATATAATTATAATTTTTCATTTCTCTAGGATAAAGCCCAAGACCACAATTTATGCTCTGTGTGAGTTTACTGTCTTGCTTGCCTACTGTTTCTGCTTTGTTGTTGTTGTGAGGGTTTGTTTGCGTGGTAACCATACAGTTTCTCCCTTTTGCTTGAGTTTAGCATGGGAAAAACTATTTGCTTTAATACAGTTTTGCTTAATTCTCCATGATATCCTTCCTAATTTAACTATAGCCCACCTGATGTTTCCAAGGTCTTATTGGAAAGTAGAACATTATATTCTGTAGCTGGCATGTAAATTGTGGAATAGGGAAAGCTCAGGTAAGACTATGCCTACCCCACTAAACGACCTGGTTTTCAGATGTTTGATTCAAGGTTCATATATGACCCATTTGTACCTTCCAGGAATGTTCACCCCACTTGACACAATATTTTAAAGTAGAGAAACAAAAAAATCCAGAAGATGGGGGTGGGAGGTGGTGGCACTAGCAGTCCTCCCTATTTTGACTAAAGTCTTGTAAAATGTTTACATTTCTTCTCTCAAGGATATTTCTGGACATGGCTCCAAATAATTTGTCCTTAAACCCTAGCTCTCATCCCAGCTTTCTAAATTGGCTGGTTTCAGCAGTTGGTAACTTCTAGGGTTTTTGTTGATTTGTTATTTTCTATTAGTGCTGTTTCTGGGGTGGGAACAGTTTGATGCCTTGTGGTGATGCCTTCAGGGCCTGCAGTTTGCTTACCTGGCTGCTAGTTGGAAAGTTTTGCCCTTGAAATTTGACCCTTTTCCTTGTTGGTTTGCCACCATTGACATTGTTGCCATCTTTTCCTTAATGAATATGTATATATTTGTTTTGTTAGGCATTTGTCAACTGTACTAGTCAGCTTATCATCACATCCCACCCAATAGTCAAGATAATCAACCTACAAAGCGAAAGGGCTTGTTTGGGCCTGTTTTAGTTGTTGCAGTCCACAAAAGGTTGGTGCTGTTGCTCTGGGCCCTTTTGCCAGGTAGCACATCAGAGTTGGGAGCATGTGTCACATTAAAACTACTAACCTCATAGCCAAGGAGCACAAGATAAGGAGAGTCCTGGACAGTCCCACAGTCCCTTTTGAGGGCAGACTCCCAAGGACTTAATGATCTCTAGCCAGGTCCTCCCTCCCCACTCTGTGTGTGTGTGTGCGCGGGGGTGAGTGGGGGGTTGGAGACAGAAGCCAAAGCTTCATACATGATAAACAAGTGTTCCTTCTATCACTGAGCTATACCCCAACCTACTTTTTGGAAAAAAAAATATATATTCTCACCTCTTGATATTTGCTAGTATCCCCAATATCAATATCCTAGGGACCAATTCTGTATAGCACATGTTTAAGAACCAAAACCTAAAGCCAGTTATGGTGTCAGCTATACATAACTCTAGAATTTGGGAAACTAAGGCAAGAAGATCATGAGTTTGAGTTTGAGGTAAGCCTAGGTTATATGTCTCAATATTCCTTTTCAACCCCAAAAGATTCAAACTATAGCAGAATTAGTGATGAAGAAATGAGTCAGAGTCTGTGGGTCACAGGGCTGGTGAGATGTATCAGGTGTAAAGGCACTTGCATCCAAGCTAAAAAAAATTGAGTTCCATCCTCAGGACATACTCTTACAAGTTGTCTTCTAACTTCCATAAAGATTCCAAGGAACACACACATACATACAAATACACAGGTTTTTAAAATATAAAGAAGATTCTATGGGTCAGCTTTACTTTATAAAGCTTCTCCTTACACCTCAGATGCTGTTTTCTTAACTCTTCTTTGGTGCTGAAGAGTCCCAGGCTGGAGAGGGCCAGCTCTTTAAGGAATGCAAAAGAATATGACAGAGTGGGGATAGTCCCTTCCCCAGGACCAGGAAGAGAGGACATAAATTAGAAAGTGCTGGCATGGCATGTTCGGTGATCCAACCTGGGGCTCCTGGGTACATATGAACCTTGCTCGCCTTCACTCCTCCTATCCAAATCTTCCAAAATTCTGTCCATTTGCCTCCGAGTTCTTTTGTACATGTTACTTTTCTCTGTCTAGCAATCATTATATTCACATAAACCCTTACCATCTTTCCCCTGGATTTCTGTACCATTTTCCCACACAGATGTCTATTCCTATAGTTTCTTTCCAATGTCAACAATCCTACTTTACTGTCAATTTCTCTGAAACACTACCTTAACACTTGCAGTAAGAACAAGAGACAGAAATTAATCAAACAGTTTTAGGGACGGGGACCTCAATTCTTGTCCTTGGCCACAAACAAGAAATATCCTTGGTTCCCGGGGCGGCTTTGTCTCTGCCTGAGGACAAAAGTGCCAAAGGCTTTAGGGACAGTGGTCTTCTTTTACACTCCTGCCTGGAAGCTATTTGTGAGGGTGTGTTTGAAAGTTAAGTGCAGACAGCCATACATTTGGTGGTCAGCTCAGAATTATATCTTTGAACTTCATACTGAAATGCATTAAATTTATTATAATATTAGTAGTGATGCTATTCATCTCCAGACCTTGTTTATTCAACTGCTGACTAAATTTTATGAGCTCTTATTTACAGTTGTTCTACATCCAGATGACTCTATAGCAATCCAACTCTATCAATCTGGGTCCCCTCACTTCTCCTATGCCTGGAAGTCAGCAAGAGTAGAGACCCTAAACTGTTCTATGCCCCAATTACACCCATGTCCTAAAGATATTTTAGTGTCTCCGTTCTTGAGAAAATGATAGAGTAGCAAGACAAGGATTAACTAGCTCAGAAGCCATGGAAGAGAAGATAGACCACTTCTCCTCATAATCGACCTTGGACTACACCTTCCAGTTTCCTGGAACATCAGAAAAAAAGGAAACACACACACACACATACACAAAGATGGAGGTACTAGGGCTTTGTTGAGGCCAGCTAAGAAAAAACTACATGTAAAATGATACTCAAATTTCCTCCTAAGTCTGATTTTTAATTATTTTATTGAAAAGATTAAGCATCCACAAAAGGGAACCCCAGATTTCTCCATAACATTTCCAAGATTGGGTCAGTCTCTAAAATTAATTTGTTTTGTATACACTTTGCTTTCAAAATTATCTTCCAGTTTCCAGAAAAAAGCCCATTCCCCCCCACCGCAAAACAACAACAACAACAACAACAACAACAACAACAACTTAGCATGATGTAAAATATTAAGAGTTGCTAACACTTATATCCCACTTGATTCTAGGAACATTTTAATTGATTTTAGTATGATGAATGGTTTTATCCTCAAAACAAATGTTTCAGGTGGTGGTTGTAATTATTCTCATTTTATATATGAAGAATTTAAAGCAAAGGAACTCTCAAGTATTTCTAAGACCATAGGACAACTATGTAAGAGAAATGGGATTCAAATGCCGGCAGGATTGCTCCAATTCACGCTGTTAAATCATAGATACTGTCTCCTTAACATGTACTTCTCCCCTGCCCCTTCCCAGATCTCTCTCTCTCTCTCTCTCTCTCTCTCTCTCTCTCTCTTTCTCGTGTGTGTCTGTGTGTGTCTGTGTATATATCTGTCTGTGTTTTGAGAAGTAAACTTAAGAACTAGTGCAAGCTCTTTTTTTTTTTTTTTTTTTTTTTTGAGATAGGCTGTAGCTCAGGCTGGCCTTGAATGTATTATGTAGCCCAAGCTGGCTTTGTACTTGTAATCCTCCTGATTCAGGCTTCTAAGTGCTGAGACAATAAAAATGCCCCACACTAAGCCTAGCCTAGCAATCCTTCTGTTGTCAGCATCCACGTACAACATTCTGCCCAAATCAAGCTACGTGCTGTCTTCTGAACATACTTTCACTGCTTTGTCAGTTTTCACTTTCACTATCATCTGCTTGCTACAACCTCATTTATTTATTTTCTGGTGCTCAAAGGTAGTTCAGGGTCCTCTACTCAATAGTGTACTCACTCAGCTTTCTCTGTAGAGTCAATAAGGCCCAGCAAGATCTCTCCTCAAGCATCACATGTTCATGTTTCAGATACAGCCCTTATCGTGCAATCATGCATCTATTTTTTACATAGACATCTCTTTACTAAGCCCCTTGAGGAAAATTATCATATATTTAAAAACTTTGCCTCATGGATGAGCATATCAGTGCACATTTATAATCCCAGCACTCAGGGAGCTGAGACAAGAGAATCATGAGCTTTGGGACAGCCTGGACTACATAGTGGGATGCAATTGCAAAACAAAGCAAAAATGTTGACTAGAATTTGAATCTGGCATCTAATTGCTACTCCAAAAAAAGAGTTGTCAAATGACTGAATCTTACCTAATACAGTGCAGGGGCAGTGGATGCCCAATATGTATCACTTAACAAGTACGGACTTAACAAGTGCTTAAAATACAAGAGTCATTATAATGTCTCTTTTTGATTCTCTGTTCCACAAGGTCTAAAACCTTGAGGCAAGGCAGCTTGTCCCATCTGGGGTATAAGTAAGCAAAGGTGAGTTGGGAACGTATGTCCAATATAGCTTCCCAGTCACCATTGTCAGGGCACTCAGCAAGCTCACAGGTCAGCATCATTCTTTGTCCCGGCATCAGCATGTCTCACCCATTGCTCTGGCAGCCACCATGCTCTTTCAGCATCCTGTAGAAAAAACACAAACATGCCCACTTCCCCATATCAAATACCTGATAGGGATCATACCTTATGCCAGTAAGTGGATCCTTCCCTTTCACCTATGTATAAGTATGCCTAGTTGTAGAGTGCCATGGACAATCAGCAGAAAATTCCTTGGCATCCAAATTTTTAAAAATAATTTAAAATAAAAAGTACATGATTTAAATAGATTTGTGGTATATGGGGATATACCTCCCCCTTTTTTATTTTATGAAGATATTGTTTTGAAATTCCATGGGTCCCTTCCACAGTCATATGGGTACTATTAAATTGCTGACAAAAAGTCTCAAATGCTTGACTGTAATACCCAGTTCCATTATCAGTTTTGTTTAAAATAATTTTTAAAATTATTGGATAATTTATTTATCTATATTTCAGATGTTATCCTCTTTCCACATTCTCCCCTCCAGAAACACCTTATCCCATCCCCCTCCTCCTACTTCTATGAGGGTGTGCCCCCACCCATCCACTCACTCCCACCTCCCGCCCTCGAATTCCCCACAGTGGAGCATCCAGCCTTCCTGGGACCAAGGCCCTCCTCTCTCACTGATGCCCAACAATTTCTGTCCTATATTGTATAGATGATTTTACCTTCTAAGGATAAAGCTCAAGTATGATTCCAAACATTACAAAAAAATTATGTTTTCCCAGGAAAGGTAAGAAAGCGTGCTTTTATTTGATTGATTTCTCCAGCTTATATTTCAACTATTTGAGCACATACTACGTACTTGCTTTAGGTACCACAAATACAGAGTGATGAATGAGACCAAGTTCCTGTATTCATGAAGTTTGTAGTCTAGTGGTGGCACACACACCTAGAAAAATCAAGTGGGTATTTCAGATAGTAAAAAAGCATTACAGAAATGCAAATGAGACTGTCATGCTCAGCACTGAGGACTATTTTAGTGGTGACAGAGAATGAGCTAGAATCCTTGGTTGGTATGAATTAGGGCCTGCATTCAATCCCTAGAACTCTTCTTCTCTGGGGAGATAATGTGTGAGCTCAGACCTGATTAAAAGTCTTGTTGCCAGGGATGGTGATGCCTTTAATCCCAGCACTTGGGAGGTAGAGGCAGGTGGATCTCTGTTTAAGGCCAGTCTGGTTTACATAACAAGTTCCAGACTAGTTAGAGAACTTGTCTCAAAACAATAGTCAAATAAAATAAAACAAATTTTGTAGCTGCCCATGTCTGCAGACCAGTCGATGTTCTCTAGCCTTCAACTTGGCAGCCTCATCCAACTCGTGCCATGTGTAAGTACACACAAAGTAGGGGCTCAGTGATGGTTGAAGTTCTGAATCAACCTCTGCTACACTAGGAGCATGGTATGGTGTATTTGAGGTACTCTAGTTTGAAGAGCTGGCTTTCATTCATTTGACAGACATTTATGCAATATATCACTTATTTGAATTACTTCTTTCTCATTATTTTTACCAAATTCCTGACAAACTATTTAAGGGAGCAAGGGTTAATTTTGGTTTGCGGTTTGAAGCTATATTCCACCATGGCATAGAAGGTGTGGCTTTCAGCTGTGGCAGCAGAAATATGAGGCCGCTTGCTCACCTCTGGGGAGATCAGGAAACAAAACATAGTTGGGAAGCAGGATGGGATGAAAAAATCCAAAGGCTCGTGCTCAGTGATACAATTCCTCCTGCAAAGCTCCATTTCCCAAAGATTACACAAACTCTCCAAAACATTACTCTCCTCTGAAGATCAAGAATTTAAATAAATATATGGGCCTATGAGGGAAACCACAACACTGTG
>JAJTUV010003047.1:0-110000 GCA_021653895.1 Mastomys natalensis
GGGTATGCCTAGGATGCATATTCAATGCCATTTTAAATAAAGGACATGGCACCAGGTGGAGTTTGGTATGTTAGACAGGTACTGGAGTAAATATCCCATAGACACCAGAAAAAGGGCATGCTGTTCTCAATCTAGTAAAGTTTGTATGATTTATTATATACATTATATGTTTATATATATACTATATTAGTATATATATATATACAATAATTATTATATTATATAAATAAAAATGACATTTTGTAAAGCAAAAGATAGCCAGAGTACAGCCAAGGCTAAATGTTTCCATACTTACTGAGCTGAGACTAAACCTGGATATGAGTATTAAGTAGGTCTAGGTGTAGAGGAAAAGAAAAGAGAAAGAAAATGAATTATACATTATCTGGTTTTAATTTGGGGTTAGAGAATTAAGATAATTGATTAACTTGAGGATGTATATATGTTTATAAGACCCAACCGCATTGATGTGAAGATTTCCCATGCTGCATTAATTACATATATTACACTTAAATGAAATTTAAAAATAAATTTACTAAAAACCTGCTATCAGTCAACTTGGAAGCATGAAGAAACACAGTCATAATCTCTATGACTCAGATTCATCAATCTAACCAGATTCACTCAGTCCTGAGACTCATGAGGTTAGAAACAAGGTGCCAAAGAGCTCAGGATTCCTTTCCTAGGTACATATTTATGGGCAGACTTTAGTTCCTATTGTTGGACTGTGACCTTTGGCATCTAGACTCCCTGTCATTCCTATCACGTGGCTCCACAGGTAGTTCATATCACAGCAGTTTTCTTCCTTAAGGCTAACAGAAGAGTTTTTCTAATGCAGGAAACAAGACAGAATGAATAAATGAGTGAAAAGACATTTGTCATGTACTTGTCATATATAAAGTATGGTGTCAATTAGTCTGAGCATAAAAGTTCCTTCTTAAATACTTTGTTATGGAGGATTTTTAGAGTAATAGGATGAAGATTTTAGAGTTAAAAACTTGACTCCTTAAGGGTTAACTCAGTCTCTAGTAACTTCAAGAAGACATCAAAAATTTCTACAATTATTAGAGAAGGCACTACTGAAAAGTGAAGCAGTTGGAGTTAGTGTTTGAACCAAAATGAGCAATTAAATGACAACTATAACAAAATAAAGATGAAATATAATCATTTCAAGAAGCATGATCTAATGGCTCACATTTTCCGAAGACTGAGTGCTGCAAGAAGACCACGGATTTTGGCAATGCTAAGCAATATTGTGCCTGAGGGCTGCTGTTTTATGTTAATCTAAATTATTCACTGATATTATACAGATGAAGACTCAAGGATGCCAGATTGTCCTAAGATGCTCTCTGGAGTCATGTGAGGTTGCAGGTGTGACCTGTGTGCCTGTGAATATAAAATGCAAAGACAGATTTCTAGGCAATGACCCCTGCTTAAAAGAACATAGGAAGGTTCATAGTGCAAGCCAACACTGGAGCCAAGGCAACAACAGTTACAAGAAAAGACATTTGTGGGAAATATGCAAATACAATAACTGGAACAATTTTGCTTTTAAATTATTCTTAGTACATTAATGTAAGAATGGACGTGACAGTACAGTTCAACCACAAGTATCAATGAACAAAAGATTCATGATTTGAAGAGGGAAATATTCTCTTTTCAGTCTTTTTCCATGATGCCAGCATCCACGCTCAAAGGTTCAGAGTAAACATGGAGAAAATATTCAGAAGAGTCACAATAGGACTAGAGACACCACAGCAATGCTTTGCATGTCTAAACAAAAACTGGAAGGGGTGACTTTAACCTGGCCTTTGTGTTTCAGAAAACTAAGTTCCTCCCTCCCCCCCCAGCCATTGGTGAGGAAGGCTTGAGAATACTTACATAAGGAGCAGTGAAGAATCTATACATTTTTCAAACACAATGGACACACTGTCTGTGCTCTCCTGTATGTCAACCACATGCAGTTTCCATCTGCCAAAGAAATGTAGTCAATGGAAAGTTTAAGCCTATAGGGTGCGCCCTGCTGCAAGAGAAACCCCTATGTGCTGTAATTAGCTGCTAAATGACCATAGATGAAAGAAAATGCAATGTTTAGAGTTGTGAAATGCTAGATATAAAGATCCTGGTGTCAACAAGAAGTGATACTTTTAAAACTTCAGGGACTTAGGAAAAATAGGGCTTACTGTAGGCATTTTTGGAACAGGCACTCTGTCAATGGTTATGTCACTTCTCTGCATGCACTATGTCAAAACAGTATTTAAGTTACTGAGTACTAGGATAATTCCCCAGAACACAGAGAGAAACAAACTGATAAGTTTGAGATCTTGCTCTCATTCTGTTCTGTTAATTATTATTATTATTATTATTATTAGTGAGAGTGTGTGTGTGTGTGTGTGTGTGTGTGTGTGTGTGTGTGAATATGCATCCTAGAGAATGCATGTGGAGGTCAGAGGACAACTCTGTGGAGGTGGTTCTCTTCTACCTTAACAAGATTCCAGGGACTGAATGTCTGTTCCCAGGCTTGTGCTTTGAGAGCCATTAATAGTAGTAGAGCCATTCAGTGATCTCTCTCTCTTTTAATTCGAAGTAATTCTGTTGTGCAGTATTGTTAGCATACTTAAATGAGTTGAGGCACACTTACGGCTTATACAAGAGATAAACAAACTGATAAGTTTGAGATCTTGCTCTCATTCTGTTCTGTTAATTTTTATATTATTATTATTATTATTATTATTTTGTGTGTATGTGAATATGCATCCTATATAACGCATAGGATGAAAGATGAATGTTCACAGAACAAAATATTCTTTATATTTTAGAGGAGTATATATACTACCTTGGCTCTATATGGCAAAGCTCACTGAAATGAAAATCTTAGAAGACAAATTCTGCTTCAACACAAGAAGGATTCTTAAAATTACTATTAAGAAGAAGTGAAAAGCCCAGTGCAAAGATAAATATTCTGTAAAGCAATTTAAGCTAGTTGTTCTGATGATGTTCCCTCTAGGAACCATAGACTAACACAAATCCCAGTACCAGACATGTGACTGCTCCTTTAAAAGGGTTGATCAGCGGAGTCCAAATGACTCCAAAACCAATATAGATTATTGGTGTAGCCTTGGCTGCTTCTCAGAGGTTGATGGTGGGACTCCATTGTTAAAGACACTTAGGCCTCAGGTCAGTCAAGCTGGATCTGATCTGAATGTCTCTTTCATGTAGTTCAGCTTCATGTTTCCGGACAATGCTATGCAAGCTGGATGGAAGCAATTAAACAAACAGTCCTACCCATCTACAATATCTATGAAGCATGACCATTGGTAGCATGGCAGGATACACATAAAGGTACAATAAGTGGCGCTAACCTGTCAGTGGCAACCAAAAGCTACATAACTGGCATTAAGGCCCACTCACCAGGACAAAAATCATACCAGATACTGGAAAACTTCCTAGTTTCATGGATTTTAGGAAAGAATCTACTAGTGTCACTTTGCTAGACTATCATTTGTTACTACTACAGATCATAATTTTTTAAAAATTTATTTTGTGTGAGTGTTTGTGGCATAAATGTCTGCCACATCACAGGTGTGGATATCAGAAGACAGTTTGAGGGAGTTGGTTCTTCTACCACCATATTGATCTTGTGTATTGAACTTGGGTCATGAGGCTTTGCAGCAAGTGTGTTTATCTGCTGAGACATCTTCCTGGACTCTACATATACGTAATTCCTGGGTTTTAAAAATTAATAGAGTTCTTTTTTGTTTGTTTTTTTGATAGATTTGAATTTATTGTTGTTTATTGACATTATTTTCCTTATTTAGCACATTTCAAAGGGAATATACAACTGGCCACCTAAGGTATTATATTTAAGTCACATCTCAAAGTTTGGGGCTTAGAACAAATATAATCAGTTTTTGCACATTTCTTGAATCATTGCATATGGACTGAAATTTCTCTTTGTTTTACAACTTTCTCCATTGCTATGCCATTTCCTTCTCATATATCTTGATAACAGCTGAATCAGGGGGCTGGAGGTTGAGTTTGTTTGTTTGTTTGGTTGGTTGGTACTTCAAAACAGGGTTTCTCTGTATAACAGAACTCTGGAACTCAAGAGATCTGCTTGCCTCTGCCTCCGGGATGTTGGGATTAAATGTGTGCATCACCACATCAGCTTTAGAGTTAATTTTAAAGCAATTATAGGTTTGAAAGAAAACAGCCTGCAAAATGTTTTTCTTCTCACTCTCACAGATTTTCTTCTTTTTAATATTCTGTTCCAGTGTAGTACGTTTCCTACAATTGATAAACCAGTACCAATAAATTATAGTTAATTTAGATCCATAGATTGAGTAAGGTTTATCTGTCTTTATTTTATTGTTCTATGAGTTTTGACAAATACATAATGATAGTAATTAACTGTTAAAGCATCTACAAAATACTTCACTAAAAGTCCCTTATATTCTGCTCTTAAAACCTTTCTTACTCCTGTTAAATTCCTGGCAACCACTAATCTCTTTATTTCTTCTTTATCTTCTTCTGACTCCCTCCTACCACTCTACCTCTACAAGCACAATCTTTAGGCACTATCACAAGAACTATTTCCCAAAGCAGCCATAGGTGAAATATTGGTCTAGTTTTATATTTCTCGTTCTCATAGAATGATAGTGCTTTGCAGAAGACTATTAGAGACTGTCTAATCAAATGGGTTTTATCCTTTGGTGTGTTTTTTATGATCCAACATTCTACTTTTTATTGCAGGAGGGAGGAGGGAGGAGAACCAACATGCCATTTTGTTTTGAAAATATAAATTAGAATTTACAGAGCTGGGGGCAAGAGAGCAACTTAACACAGTCTTAAAAGTCCTATAGCTCTGGAGTCTATGTGTACCATATCCACTAGTGATTTCTGAATGCTCAAGATAATGCACACTTTCAGAGGGACAAAGTTAGAGGGCAAAGACATGGTAAATGTTTTGGGAATTTGAATTTAATGTGCTAACTTGGCTGGGCCACAATGTCCAGACATTTGGTCAAGTACAAATCCGAGTATTTCTTGTGAAGATTATAGCGTTAACATTTAAATCAGTACTCTGTAATGCACATGAGCTTATCCCACTCAGATTACTGTCTGGAGAGAACCAAAGGAGCAGATTCTGCTAGCAAACAGCCTTCAGCCTTGAATTGCAATAGGTAGGTCTTCCTGTGAAATCCATTTTTCTGTCTCACAATACTGAATGGATTCTGAACTTGTCAATACTTTAATTGTATGATCCAATTCCTTAAAACGCATCTCTTTTCTTTATTTATATGCATCCTACTGTTTTTGTTTATTTCAAGAATCAAAAAAAAAAAAAAACAACTTTCAGCTGGCAAGTTCACTAACAACTGCAGAGCAGAGACTATTATCTTAGAAATCAGGGGACATGATTCTAAAGTACAGATTTTCCCTTACATGTAGGAGGCTTTGAGAAGTTTCCCTCATCCTTCATATATCTGAATAACATCTTATTTGCAGTAAATAATAGCAGAGGGATATTGGCTAAGAGACTAGAATTTCTTATGAGAGCTTCTACCATAACTAATGAATAAGAATGTAGGTTTTCTTCATGGAAAAAATTCACATGGATAAAGAACTCCTCGGAGAAAATATGGAAAGAACATTAATAGGAGACCTGAAAACACAGCCAGCTCCCCATTATGGAATTTTCAAAAGCGTGTTCTAGAAATCCCAAAGTCATACCACACTGCTGTTGCTCCATGTGCTGAAATCACACATTTTGACAAGGATGGCTCTTATTTGTATGGCCCTGAGTTGCATGGCAGAGATTACATAACTAGAAATCAAGTGCACAATACTTTAAGCCAGCCTTCAAGAACTATACAACAGCAAACTCTGGGCTGTCATCCTTTGTAGGACATGAATCATATGTCATACAATCAGAAACTACACACAAGAAACTCACCATAAAGACAAAGTACTTCTCTCAAATAAAGAGTCCCACAACCTAGTGCCCTATGGGAGGCAGTATTCTGCGTATTGTCCAGCCTGATGTTCTTTTGTAGCATAGTTAGTAAGCTATTTTTCATTATTCTGGTCTAAATGGTGAACTCATTCATCGTCCACCAATCTGAATCCTCTGGTCTTACACTTACAGGATATTTCAAACCACCCCAGTTTGAAAGAACAGTATGTGTTCCTAACAGTTGACCTATCTCTCCAGCCTTAATGCCTTTAAATTTTAACTACAATCTATCATATCAGATGAGATATCTTTTGGGCATGTGGAGTCAGATCTGTACTTAATTTATTTTTATTTTGAAGTGTTCCTATTCTTGGATTTCTGGACTACTTAACTTATATCCATGAATATTTTACAAGCACCCATGCATAAGTCAGTGAAAAAAAGAGCCATAATTTTGATAGATAATTTTGAGAGTATATAAATTTTAGTAGTTTTAATTGCATGACAAACTATTTGTGATTCCGACTATGAAAACGAGATAGATGCTGTGAACAGTGAAAGGGAGTGACATGGAAGATGAGGATGGGTAAATGTTACTTTGACAGTTCCTCAACTTCCAACTGAATGTAGCCCCCTTTAAAATATATTCTTTAGAGTAAGTAATGGCTTTCAAGATAATTACATAAACCTCATGAATCCCTAGGGCAATATGATTAACATTCCTGTAGTGTGGGAAATGATAATGAATCTTTCTCAGAAAAGATTTTTTATTTTACAAATCAGTTCTTTTGTATTTTCTCTTGTATTTCTTCTTAGCAATTAAACCTACAGTAAACCCAATATGACACTAAAGACATATGAACCTATAGTTGAATCCATACTTTCTCTGTGCCTTAGAAAAGTGATATCTTTTCCTATAGATTTCGTCCTTTATAGCAAAAATGTTATTAAGGATTGTTCAAAGGAAACTTCAAAAGAATCATAGAATTTCCAAGTCTGGTATACTGAAATTATGTTGCTTTCATGTGTTAAGGTAAAAAATGTCAGCAAAAGTATGTATAGTTTGTGACTCCAGCAAGGGAAGCAGGGAGGCTGACTACAGATCTCCACTTTTTCCGTTGCCTGTCCAAATCCAACCACCCAATCTCATTCCCAGCTCTGCAGCAGACAACCTACTGTAGGCCTCCTTTGCTCCTTGCTTCCATTTACCATGGCTCACACAAATCATCCCTTTCTAACTCCCCCACCCAAAACACACACACACACACATTTCTTTTTCCTAGTCCCCACCTCCAACTGGAAATTCCCTGGAAATCTAAAGGACTCTCCAGCAAAGTAAGCAGGTAGGCTAACTGCAGATCTTCACCTCTCTCTCTCTCTCTCTCTCTCTCTCTCTCTCTCTCTCTCTCTCTTCTCAATTCCTCTGAGTCAATCCCCAGTCTCATCCTTACCACTGGATTAGACAGCAGCCTGCTGTGGCTTCTCCTTACTCTCTGTCCCCATTCCACACAACTAAGTCGACACTCATGGGACACCCAGGTTTTCTCCATCCTGGTAGACTCTCCAAGTGTCACCCAGACCATCCCCATTTGTGTCAGCTACCAATACCTAGAAACACATTTTACCTAGATTCTCCAGTGGCAACACAAATTAAGATCACAGAAGAATGTCCTACCAGGAAATATACAGCAATCATACTCTTAAAACCCAGAGAGGGTAACAAAAACCAAGGAACAAAACACTCACACAAAAAAGACAAGACCTGATATCAGTACCTTCTCAATTACATATCCATATACAAAAACATAGAAACAGAATCAATAACAGCCAGGAAAATATGTCTCCACTAGAGCCCTACAACTCTACCACAGCAAATCCTGAGAATTGAAATATAGGTGAAACACAAGTAAAAGCCCTTAAACTAGCCTTTATGAATATTATAAGTGTCCATAAAGTAGAATGAACAAGTCCCTTAAAGAAATCTATGTAAACACAAACAATCAATGGAAGGAAATGAATACAACGGTTCAAGATGTGGACATGTGTGGGACATAAAACCATGCCAGGAAGTTTGGTAAGGTAGAGCAGGTCAAGACTAGAGACTTGATAGGCACACACCTGAGGCTTAGGTGACTCACAGCTCCCTGCCAGACTTCTGACTTGGAACATGTGCCATGCTTCTCATATAAAAGAGACATGACCTGTTGTCACATAGGCCTAAAATAAAGTTCTCTATGCTAATGAGGTACGTAGAGGCCCAGAGGGCTCAGCCAATAAGCTTTCCTCCTCAGACATTCCTCCCTGCAAAATATATTTAATCTCAGGCTCACCCTGAGAAGTGGGGAATGGTTTTCCACATCCATTTTCTGCCATGACAATAAACTGTTTGGAACCTGGCTCTTTTCACTAAGATCAGCTGTGGGGAGACATAAGTAAGGCCTTTGCCTTCAGAGCTGCAGTCTAATCTCCATAGAAGGCCTCTCTATGCTCCTCGCCACAACCAGCACCAAGCCTGCAGCAGTCAAGCCAAGGACAATCATCTCTGTTGGGACAAGCTGGAGCTCCCCTTCTTGTCCCCATTCCCCCAACCCCAGGCTAGGTGCTATTCCTAGCCCTCAGGCCCCAACTCCATTCCCTGTTCTTCAACTCCCAAGTGATGCCTGGAGGTCCAAAAATCTGAGAATCCCACCACCCCAGCCTTGTCATATGCACTGGGACCTCCAAGCCAGCTCCAACTCTCCCATGCCTCAGACTATACTTTCCCATACCGGATCAGTACCTCAGTGCTTCCCCATAGCCCAGCACCTGCCTTGGCAGCAGCAGGGAATAAGCACAAACTCCCTGCATTCCATCTCCCCAAGTGGCCATGCCCAGTGGTGGAGCTGATGAGGACCTACAACCCTACAGACATGGAAATAAAATCAATAAAGAAAATCCAAACTGAAGGAAATCTAGAATTGAAAAATTTAGAAATTCAAACAGTAACCCAGAGGCAAGCCCCACCAACAGAATACAAGAGATGGAGAAAAGAATCTCAGGCAATGAAAACACAGTAGAAAAAATAGATACCTCAATTGAAGAAAATGTTAAATTTAAAAAATTCCTGGCACAGAAAACGTGAGACACTATGAAACAACCAAGTCTGAGAATAATAGGAACAGAGGAAGAAGATGAAGCCCAGGCCAAAGTCACAGAAAGTATTTTCAATGAAATTATAGAAGAAAATTCCCTAAACTAAAAAAGGAAATGCCTTTCAAGGCACAAGAAGTATGAAGAACGCCACATAGATTCTACTAGTAAAGAAAGTCCCCTCATCCTTCCAAATCTTCTTTTACTCCTTTGGAATTCATGATGATTAATGTTAATTATCAAAGTATCAGAGTATGGAATCATCTGGGAGATGGAATTCCAGGAATGTCTATGGGGAACTGTCTTAATTATGCTGAAGTGGGGTCATTTGGAAACTCTAGGTGGCATCATTTCCTGCCCTGGGATGCTGGCATGAAGAGAAGATTTGAAAGAATGCAGAACTAAGAAGAAAAGAGGAAACAGTGGCCCACAGAATGGAGGGAATGGAAACAAAATACTTAAAAGGGTTCATTAAGGGCTTGAGAGATTGCTCAATGGTTAGGAGCACTGGCTGGCTGCTGCTTACAACTACCTGTAACTTCAGCTCCAGGGAATTTGTTGCCTTCTTCTGGATTTAGTAGGTCTTATATGCATATATCACCCCTATAGATACAAAATTAAAAATAAAGTCTTAAAATGGAACTCATGGTTAAGATTCAAATTTCACTGTAGAGTGTATCTGTCATAGATTAATGTAGTCATAGGGCATGTGGTAGAAAGGAGATGTGCCAGAGGGCCTATAGGCTGGAGTGAGCTCATAAAAAGGGCCATCATGGCTGAGAAACTTATTAAAAGGAATGAATGGGCATAAAACTGGTTTGTGAGTGGAGAAATCTGTAGAGTATATGACTAAGTTCAGCAATAGGTATATTCAAGTCCTGTTGAATTGGGATTAGAGAGTTGCTCATAGTTGAAAGCACTTGCTTCTCTTGAGTAGGTTTTGAGTTTTGTTCTCATCACTCCACTCTGGAAACTTACAACCACTTGTCAATCCAGCTACAGGGTGACCAACACCCTCTGCTGGCTTCTGTGGGCAACCCCCATCATGTGTGTACTGATATAAATATAAACAAAATAAAATCTTTTGAAAATAAAAAAAGAAAGTCCCTTCAGTTCATAATAAGCCAAAGACTAAATAATCAACACACACACACACACACAGGCACTCGACAACATCAAAATAATAGGAACCAACAAATAATGCTCATTGATATCTCTAAGTATCAATGGGCTCAAGTCCCTAATAAAAGGACACAGACTAACAGAATGGATGCAAAATAGGATCTATCCTTCTGCTATCCAAAAATACACACCTTAGCATTAAATGTAGATGTCCAGGTAAAAGGATGGTATGGTTGTTTGAATGACAATGGCTTCCACAGGTTCATAAATTTGAAACTGTGCTTAGTCATTAGGGAGTGAAACAGTTGGAGAAAGATTAGAGGGCATAGTCTTGTAGGAGAAAGTGTGTCATAATAGGTGGGATTTAAGGGTTCAGAAGCCCAAATCAGGCCCCACTGTCTCTCTTGTCCTGCTTCCTGCAGATCTAGATGTAGAACTATCAGCTATCTCTCTATTACCAAGTCTGTCTGAATTCCACTGTGCTTCTTAACATGACAATAATGGACTAATTCTCTGAACCTGCAAGCCAGACCCAATGAAATATTTTTCTTTTATAAGAGATGTGGTGGTCATGGTTTCTTTTCAAAGCAATAGAACATTAAAACAGTAAAGAACATTGTGCATTCATTTTATAAGGCCACAGTTATCCTGATACACAAATCACATCAAGATCCAACAAAAAAGAGAATTATAGACCAATTTTCTTTATAAACATGAATACAAAAATACTCAATAAAATACTTTAAACCAAATCTAAGGACCTATCAAAAAGATCATCCACCATGATCAAATATGTCTCATCCCAGAGAATTAAGGATGCTAAAACATATGTAAATCAATAAATATAATCCACCATATAAACAAACATAAAGCTAAAAACTACATGGTCATGTAAAAATGTAGAAAAGGCCTTTGACAAAACCTAACACCCCTTCATAATAAAAGTTCTGGAATGATTAGGGATACAAGGGACATACATAAACATAATAGAGAAAGTTTATGGCAAACTTATAGCAAACATCAAATCCAATGGAAACTCAAAGAAATTCTACTAAAATCAGGAACAAGAGAAGGCTGTCCACTTTCTATATGTCTATTAAATATAGTACTTGGCTATGTAATTAATATAGTCTTGGATATACCAGTAGGACAACTGAAAGATAACAAGGAGATACAATTGGGAAAAGAGAGGTCAAAGTACCTTTACTTATAGATGATGTGATAGCATATGTAATTGAACTTAAAACCCCACTGGGAAACTCCTACATCTGATAAACACTTTCAGCAAATTAGCAGGCTACAAAATTAATATACAAAAATCAGTAGCCTTCCTATATGCAAATGAAAAATGAACTAAAAAAGAAATCAGGAAACATCTTCCACAATAGCCTCAAATAATATCTTGTGGTAACTCTAACCAAGCAAATAAAAGACTTGTATGATAAAAATATTAAAACATTGTAAAAAGAAGTTGAAGAAGATATCAAAAGATGGAAAGACCTCTCATGCTCATGGATTGGTAAGATTAATATAGTAAAAGATGTTCTCTTCTAAAAACAGTCTATAGATTCAATGAAATCTCTATGAAATTTCAATACAATTCCTTACGAATCTTGAGATCTTTTACAGATAATTTTCAGTTTCATAAGGAAACACACACACACACAGGACAGCTAAAACAATCCTGAATAATGAAAGAACTGCAGGAAATATCACCAATATCTGATTCCAAGAGCTACAGTAATAAACATCATGATATTGACACAAAAACAGACATGGAATCAAAGTGAAGCTTTATCCATAAATCCATACACATATGGACACTTGATCTTTGATCAAGATGCCAGAAACACATACTAGAAAAAGAAAGCATCTTTAACAAATGTTGTTAGTCAAACTGGATGGCTGTATGTAGAAGAAAGCAAATAAATTCATAATTATTACCCTGTATATAACTCAACTCCAAATAGATCAAAGACATTAACATAAAACCAAATACACTGAAACTGATAGAAGAGAAAATGGACAATAGCCTTAAACTGGTTGGCACAGGAAAAGACTTTCTGGATAGAACACATTTAATAGAGGCACTACTATCAATAATTAATAAATGAGACCTTATACAACTGGGGTCATGATAAGCTTCTGTAAGGCAAAGGACATTGTCATATGAAAAAGTAGCAGACTACAAAATAGGAAAAATTTTTACCAACTACACATCTGATAGAGGATTTATAACCAAAGTATGTAAAAAACTTAGGAAACTAGTATCAAGAAAACAAATAACCTAATTTAAAATGGGGTACATATCTTAACAGAGAATTCTCAAAATAGAAATTTCAAGTCACTGAGAATTACTTAAAAATTTTAACATCCTTAGCCAGCAGGGAAATACAAATCAAAACTGTACTGAGTTTTATCTTACACTCATCACATTGGCTAAGATCAATAAAACATTTGACAGCTCATGCTCACAAGGATGTAGAGTAAGTGGAATACTCATCCATTGTTGGTGGGAGAGTAAACTTGTACAACAACTATGGAAATCGTGTAATGTTTCCTTGAGAAGCTAGAAATGATCTATCTCAAGATTCAGCTATACTACTCTTGGGCATATAGTCAAAGAACTCTACATCCCACTACAGAAACACCTATGCAAACATGTTCATTGATGCTTTATTCATAATAGCCTAAAACTGAAAACAGTCTAGATATGTATCAACAATTGCATGGATAAAAGAAAATGTGGTACATTTACACAATGTACTATTACTCAGCTGTTACAAACAATGACAACATGAAATTCACAGCTAAATGGATGCAAATAGAAGCCATCATCCTGAGTGAAGTAACTCAGACCCAGAAAGACACATATGGTATATATTTGCTTATATGTGGATGTTAGCTGCTAAGTCAGTGATATTCAAGCTATAATCCATAGAATCAGAGAGGTTAGGTATAGAGTAAGGGACTAGAGGGAACAAAAAGATCTTTCTAGGAAAGGAAAAAAAGAATAGATAAATATGGATTGATGGGGGGTGAATAGAAAGGGAGGATCAAGAGTGGAGAAGGAGAGAAGAGAAGGAGAAAATACAGAATATATATATGTGTGTGTGTGTGTGTATAATTATGATTATTTGAAGGGTAGTTTCTGTAAGGCAAAGGACACTGTCAATAGGACAAAAACAGCAACCAACAGATTGGGAAAAGATCTTTACCAATCCGATAGAGGACTAATATTCAATATATACAAAGAACTCAAGAAATTAGAGTCTAGGCAACCAAATAACCCTATTAAAAAATGGAGTAAGGAGAGCTAAACAAAGAATTCTCAACTGAGGAAATGCGAATGGCTGAGAAGCACCTAAAGAAATGTTCAGCATCCTTGGTCATCAGGGAAATGCAAATCAAAAACAACCTTGAGATTCACTTCACATCAGTCTGAATGGCTAAAATCAAAATCTCAGGTGATAGCAGATGCTGGCGAGGATGTGGAGAAAGAGGAACACTCCTCCATTGTTGGGGGGATTGCAAGATGGTGCAACCACTATGGAAAACAGTCTGGCGGTTCCTCAGAAAATTGGACATATCACTACCTGAGGACCCAGCTATACCACTCCTGGGTGTATATCCAGAAGATGCTCTAACACATAACAAGGACATATGCTCCACTATGTTCATAGCAGCTTTATTTATAATAGCCAGAAACTGGAAAGAACCCAGATGCCTTCAGCAGAGGAATGGATACAAAAAATGTGGTACATTTATACAATGGAATATTACTCAGCTATTAAAAACAATGAATTTGATAAATTCTTATTATAAATGGATGGAACTAGAAAATATCATCCTGAGGTGAAGTAACCCAATCACAAAAGAACATACATGGTATTCACTCACTGATTATTGGATTTTAGCCCAGAAGCCTGAAATACACAAGATTCAACTCACAGACCACATAAAGCTCATGAAGAATGATGACCAAGTAGGGGAGGCTTCAGTCCTTCTTAGAAGGAGTAACAAAATACTCAAGGGTGCAAATATGGAGACAGAGTGCAGGACAGAAACTGAAGGAGGGACCGTCTACAGACCATTCCACCTGGATATCCATCCTATGTGCAGTCACCAAAGGTAGAGGTTGATGTGGATGTCAGGATGTACATGCTGACAGGAGCCTGATATAGCTGTCTCCTTAGAAGTCTGCAAGGTCTGACATACTCAGAGGCAGATGCTCACAGCTAACCATTAAACTGATCATGTGGTTCCCAATGGAGAAGATAGATTGAAGACTGAAGGAGTTGAGAGGATTCGCGACACCATGAGGAAAGCAACAATCCCAACCAACCAGAGCCCCCAGGGTCTAAATCACCAGCCTGGGAGCGCTTGGGGAGGGACCCTTGGCTCCAGCTATATATGCAAGGGAGCTATATATAAGTGGGAGAAGAGATCCTTGGTCCCATGAAGGCTGGACGTCGTGGGGGGAGTACTCGAGGGTGGGGAGGTGAGGTAAGGGGGAGGGTGGGTGGGGGTTACACCAACGTGGAGGCAGGAGGAGGGGGGAAGGGATAGTGAGTTCCTGGGAGGGAGGGGTGGAAATGGGGGTAAGGAGAGAACATCTGAAATGTAAAAAAATTTCCAATGAAGGGTAATATGGAAACCTAATACAGTGGAAGCTTCCTAAAATACATGCATATATGAAATTGATTTAAATGAAATCATCAAATGTTGGGGGAGACAGAGCACCAACTGGCCATCTCCTCTCATCACATGAAGTTTCCACAACCGGGATAGGATTACATCTCACTGACTTGTTGTGCAAAGGAATCCCATAGAAATCACCAAATGACCAAAACTGTTGCATAAACTATAGGTTGTTCTTCACAAACTTCAAGGCCCCATTGCTGAAGACAACATCTACACAACTTATTGAATATGAAGAAGCTAAGCTGGTGCCTACATAGAATCTTCACCCCATGTTCTTTCATCTTTGATACAGGAAGGCACTCTGCATGCAACTAGAGAAACATAAAAACCAAAACAGCCACGAACCTTTTTACCTATGGTGTCTTGCCTGCAAGATATTTTGTCAGAAAAACATCCATTTCAAATTAAAGAAAAATATTTTTAAAATATATACAATTTGTATTAGGAAGCACTCATTTATTTAACACATGCTTTGCTATTCTTCACTGTACAAAAGGTCTTTGGATACATAATCTGAGGACAAAGATTAGCAAATGTTGGTTCTACCTTTGGGAAACTTTTTACTTAGAGGAAAAATAGCCAAGCAGCTGCCTGTAATATAAAAAGATAACTGAGATATTATCTCAGAGGTATAGGTCAACGTATGTAACAAAATAACTTTCCAACAAGCTCTTTCAGACTTAATAGTCAGAAGAAATATTAGTGAATGACACAAGATAAAATTGAAGAGGAAAATATAGGCTTAATATTATCTTTAATTTTTTTTAATAGCTGAATAGTATTTCATTAGATAGATGTACCACTTTTTTTTATCCATTCTTCAGTTGATAGACACCTAGGTTGTTTCCAGTTTCTGGCTACTAGGACAAAAGCTGCTGTGAACATAGTTGAGCAAGTATGTTTGTAGCATGGTGGAATATCTTTTAGATACATGCCCAAGAGTAGTATAGCTAGGTATTAAGGTAGAACTAGGCCAGTTTTGTGAGAAAAACATACAACATATTAATGTTCAAAAAAAAAAACATATCAAAAAATGAAGAAGTGTTTCCCCTTGCCCTACATCCTGGCCACCATGTGCTATCTTTTGAGTTTTTTATCTTAACCGTTCTGATGGGTATTAGATTGAATCTCAGAGTTGTTTTGATTTGCATTTCCCTGGTGACTAAGGACTTTGAACATTTCTTTAAAGTGCTTCTCAGACATTTGAGATTCCTCTGTTGAGAATTTTCTGATTAGCTCTGTGCCCCATTTTTAATTGATACACTGCGTTGTTGGTGCCTAACTTGAGTTTGGATATCAGCCCTTTGTCAGATATAGGATTAGTGAAGATCATTTCCCAATCTGTAGGATACTGCTTTGTCCTATTGACAGTGTCTTTTGACTTATAGAAGCTTTTCAGTTTCATGAGATCTCATTTATGAATTTTTAATCTTAGAACCTGAGTCATTGGTGTTCTGTTCAGGAATTTGTCTCTGGTACCAAAGATTTCAAGGCTATTCCACACTTTTGAAAAATTTAGCGAATCTGGTTTTATGTTGAGGTCTTTGATCCACTTGGACTTGAGTTTTGTGCAAGGTGATAGATATGGATCTATTTGCATTTTTCTACATGTCAATATTTACTTAAAGGAGCACCATTTGTTAAATATGCTTTCTTTTTGCAAGAAATGGATGGAACTTGAGAATATCATCTTGAGGCAGGTAACCCAGACCCAAAGTACATGTGTTACATACTCACTTATAAGTGCCTTATTAGCCATAGAATACAAGATACCCACGATACATTCCACAGATCCAAAGAAGCTAAATAAGAAGGAAGATCCAAGCAAGGAGGTTTGAATGTCACTTACAAGGTGGAATAAAATAGTCATAAGAGGCAGATGGAGGGGAGACCTGGGACAGAGAGGGGATTGGGAGGGAAATGGGGGATTCTAGATCAGGTACGGGGAGGGACAAGAGAGATGACCGGATGACCATGAGAATGAATGGAAATCTGCAACTGAGGAGGGTGGATAGATGGGGGACATCTCATCAAGAACTTGACAGAGATATGGGATAGGGGAGGTGCCCAAGAATCAATGGGGGTGACCTTAGCTATCACTTACAGCATTGGGCATATGGAACCTGAGGAAACCAACTCTTGTAACCAGTCAAGAACCCCCATGGAGAGATAGGGACATCAACCTACTCACAAAACTTTGGATCCCAAATTTATCCTATGTACAAGAAAAGCAGGGACTGGGAGCAGAAATGAGGGAATGACCAACCAATAACCATCCCAACTAGAAATCCCATGGGCAAGTACCAATCCCTGATACTATTAATGCTATTCTGTTAAATGCTTGCAGACAGGAATATAGCATGGCTGTCCTGAGCTCCACCCAGCAGTTGACTCAGAGGGATAAAAAGAGACCCACAGCCAACAGTATATCTTGTGGACCTTTATGGAAGAGTTGGGGGAAGGATTGCAGGACCTGAGGAAGATAGGAATGCCACAGGAAGACCAATGGAGTCAACTACCTGGACCCTTGGAGACTCATAGAGACTGAATCACCAATCAAAGAACATACATGGACTAGACCTAGCTCCCCCACCTCTGCACATATGTAACAGATGTGCAGCTTCGTCTTTGCGTGGGTTCTGAACAATTGGAGCAGGGGCTATCCCAAAATCTCTTGACTGCTTGTGAGATATTTTCTTCTAGCTGGTCTCCTTGTTGGCCTCTGTGGGAGACGATACACCTACTCTGGAAGACTTTATGTGCCATGGTGGGGGAATACCTGGGGATGGGGGAAGGAGCTCTACCCTCTCAGAGGAGAAGGAAGGAGTGAGGATTGTGAGAAGGAATGACTGGGAGGCAGGCAGTGAGTGGGGTGTAAAGTAAATAAATAAAAGTAAAATTAAAAGTTTATCTTTACAGTAAATTTTAAACTGCTATTTTTGATTGTCATTTTTCTCATTCCTTCCTCCTACCTCCTCCCTCTTTCTACTGCCCTTTCTTTCTTTCTTTCTTTCTTTCTTTCTTTCTTTCTTTCTTTCCTTCCTTCCTTCCTTCCTTCCTTCCTTCCTTCCTTCCTTCCTTCTTTTGTTTCATTTAGGGCTTAAACCAAGGACCTTGCACACAGTAGGCAACTGTTCTATTTCTGAGCCACTTGACCTATCACTGTCTGGGTTTCTTGAGTTTTAAAAGCTGTGTAATGCCATGTCTTACTTTCTTATTGTTCCAGAGATTTCAGTGCAAAGCATGGAAAACAAAATCCCACAGATGTGAGATAAATCATTACCTTTTTATAGTGTAAATCATTACATTTTAAATGAAGCTAAACAAATTTGTAACAGTTGACTGTTCAAATGTTTGTAAGAGAAAACCCAAAAAGTTTCCTATTTTTCATTTTCTTTTAAGAAATGAAAACCAGGCTTGCTGCATGAGGTATGCCTTGGTGACTGTGGAACAAGTTTATGATTAGCATTAAACATAAAATATGTTTTTGTTTTTTAATCTGGTGAAATATCACCTTTCAGAACAAAACATAATATGACACAACAACACAGAATTATTTCCAAAACAGTGCACAGGTATTTAAGTAAAATAGAAAATAAATGATTTCTGTTGATCCAAGGTATGTGCAGATTCTAGAAAGGAGTTCAAAACTGCAAAAGTACTTAGTGTATAATTTTATATTTATTAAATATATTCTTTTTCTCTTTCGACGAGGTAAGCTACACTTAAGAACTCTGTAAATTTGGGAAGGTAAAAAGACACAATGGCTTTCTCTTCTCTTCTCTGCTTCAGGAAGCCAGCGCCCGTGCTCATGGGGCTGCCATGCCAGCACAGCCTTCACTGTGAAATTGGAGTGATTGCACATTGTTCTAACTAGGATAAAAATTTTATTCTTAAAACAAATGTATATGTGCCAGATACATGCATACATTATTTTATCTTAAAGTATGACAAATTATGTAAATTAACTTCATGCTGAGAAGCAGAAATATTACTCAATTGAAGGAAAACTCATCCTGGGTGAGAATTATTGTACAATTTCCTCTGTGTTTTGAATGAGGCACTTCAGTTTGAATAAAAAGATACACATATTGCATTCTAGAAAGGAAAATAACAACTTTTTATAAGAAAGACTCATGCTATCATTTTCCTGTTATTTTATGCAATTCAAAGTGGCAAGAGTGCAGATTGAAGAACTTTTTGCAAATCATAAGTTTTCATTTTCAAAACAATACACTTAACAATTGCATTAGCAGTAAAGTGGCTTCTTTTGAGCTATTGTTCATGATGGCTGTGTCTAAATCTGGAATTTGAAAGGGCTCTAATATCAGAGTCTATGAACAACATAAAAATCACCACCTAAGTCTAGTACAGGCACAATTCCTTTTCTTTTCATAAGACCTGTGGAACTGATTTAAGACCTGCAAAATAATAAGAGAAATAAAATTTTGAAACACATTTGTCAAGCACTGGACTATGTGTAGCAATGTGAAAAGACTGTCAATCTAAAAGATGCAGCTAAGTTAACACCATAACTATAAAACATGAATGCTAAACACACAAGATTTGTTACATGGTCTGAAAAGTAAATACCTCTATGATATGGAGGTATTGTCTGACTCACAGGCAAATGAAGTTGAGTGACTCAATTTTTATAGCATTTTTTAAAAACACAGGAAAATTTTCAAAGTCAGATATAGACCTAAGTAAGCTCTGCCCAACTTAATAGAAAGTAATGGTCTTCTATTGGTGATAGTAAGACACAAGGAAGTAAAAACATATGATTCTCCAGGAGTGGGAAGTTCAAACAGAAAAATATTAAGTATATTATTTGATACTAATTAAATTTATTTTTCCCCTTGACATAATATAAACATCTGGAAATTTGTGAGGCTAAAATGATAGAAACACTTTCTCTTTTCTTTTCCCCACTGCAGCAAACTAGTGCTCATGTTCACTGAACCGCAGTTATAGCACAGGTATCACTTTGGAAATGGAGTGATTGCACATTGCTTTAATTGGGATTAAAATGTTGTATTTTATTTGTATGCTAGAAGAAAGAAACTAAATTGAAGAAGAAAAGACACTGAAGTAGGAACATAACATTTTTGCTTGTTTTTTGGTTGGTTTCTTCTTGGTTTTGTTTGGTGGTAGTAAGAGTTGTAGTGGGTGGTGTGTGCATGTGTGTGTGCAATCTATGTGTGTGTGTGTGTGTGTGTGTGTGTGTGTGTGTGTGTGTGTGTATGTGTAGAACTGTACATGCAGAGACTCCTAGCTGGTCTGCTACTGTGAAGACACCATATCCTGACCCATCCTAGAAGAACCACTGAACTTAGAGCAGTTGAGAAAGCTGGACTCCCAGGGGCTCTAACACTCCCAGGATCATAGGATTTCAGGATCCCAGAGGCAGCCTAAGTCCCAGGAGCTCTTTCACCCAGGATCACAGGAAAAGCCAGAATTAGATTTGAAATCACTTCTCATGTTGATGATAGAGGACCTTAAGAAGGACATAAATAACTTCCTTAAAGAAAAAAAGAACACAGGTAGACAGGTAGAAGCCCTTAAAGAGGAAACACAAAAATCCCTTAAAGAGTTGCAAGAAAGCACAACCAAACAGGTGAAGTAATTGAACAAAACCATTCAGGAAATAAAATGGAAGTAGAAACAATAAAGAAATCACAAAGGGAGACTACCCTGGAGACAAAACCAAGGAAAGAGATCAGGAGTCATGGATGCAAGAATCACAACAGAATACAAGAGATAAAAAAGAGAATCTCAGGTGCAGAGATACCATAGAAAACATTGACACAACTGTCAAAGAAAATGAAAATGCAAAAACCTCTTAACCCAAAACATCCAGGAAATACAGAACACAATGAGAAGACCAAACCTAAGGATAATAGGTATAGATGAAAGTGAAGATTCCCAACTTAAAGGGCCAGTAATATCTTTAACAAATAATAAAGGAAACTTCCCTAACCTAAGAAAGAGATACCATGAAAATACAAGAAGCCTACAAAACTCTAAATAGACTAGACCAGAAAAGAAATTCCTCCCATCACATGATAATCAAAACATCAAATGTACAAACAAAGAAAAATACTAAAAGCAGTAACGGATAAAGGTAAAGTAACATATAAAGGTAGAGCAATAAGATTTACACCAGACTTCTCACCAGAGACTATAAAAGCAGAAGATCCTGGAGTGATGTCATACAGACTCTAAGAGAATACAAATGCCATCCCAGACTTCTATACCCAGCAAAACTCTCAATTACTATAGATAGAGAAACCAAGATATTTCATGACAAAAGCAAATTTATGCAATATCTTTCCACTAATCCAGCCGTTAAAAAGGATAATAGATGGAAAACTCCAACACAAGCAGGGAAACTACAACCTAGAAAACGCAAAAAAGTAATTTTCTTCCAACAAACCCAAATAAGATAGCCACACAAACATAATTCCACCTCTAATAACAAAAATAACAGGAAGCAACAATCACTTTTTCATAATATTTCTTAACATCAATGGACTCAATTCCCCAATAAAAAGACACAGACTATCAGACTGGATACATAAACAGGACCCAACATTTTGCTGCATACAGTAAATGCACCTTAGTGACAAGGACAGACACTACCTCAGAATAAAGGCTGGAAAACAATTTTTCCAAACAAATGGTTACAAGAAACAACCTGGAGTAGCCATTCTAATATCGAATAAAATCAACTTTCAAACCAAATTTATCAAAAAAGATAAGAAAGGACACTTCATATTCCTCAAAGGAAAAATCTACAAAGATGAACTCACAATTTTGAATATCTATGCTCCAAATGCAAGGTCACCCACATTCATAAAAGAAACTTATTAAAGTTCAAAGCACACATTGCAACTCACACAATAATAGTGGCGGAATTCAACATCACACTCTCAGAAATGGACAGATCATGGAAACAGAAATTAAACAGAGACACAGTGAAACTAACAGAAGTTATATACCAAATGAATTTAACAGATATCTATAGAATATTTCATCCTAAAACAAAAGTATATACCTTTTTCTCAGAACCTCATGGTACCTTCTCCAAAATAGACCATATAATTGGTCACAAAACAGGCCTCAACAAATACAAAAAGATTGAAATAAATCCCTTGTATCCTATCAGATGACAACGGACTAAGGCTGGTCTTCAGTAATAAAAAAGCAATGGAAAGTCCACATGCACATTGAAACTGAACAACACTCTATTCAATGATGACTTTGGTCAAGGAAGAAATAAAGGAAGAAATTAAAGACTTTTTAGAATTTAATGAAAATGGAGGCACATCATATCAAAACTTATGAAACACAATGAAAGCAGTTCTAAGAGGAAAACTCATATCTCTAAGTGCCTACAAAAAGAAGCTAGAGAGAGCATACACTAGCAGCTTGACAGCATGCTTGAAAGCTCTAGAAAAAAAAAAAGAAGCAAATACACCCAAGAGGAGTAGATGGCAAGAAATAATCAAACTCAGGGCTGAAATCGATTAAGTAGAAACAAACAAACAAACAAAAGAGTTATACAAAAGAATCAACAAAACCAGGAGCTGGTTCTTTAAGAAAAACAACAAGATAGATAAACCCTTAGCCAGACTAACCAGAGGGCACAGAGACAGTATCCAAATTAATAAAATCAGAACTGAAAAGGGAGACATAACAACAGAAACTGAGGAAATTAAAAACATCATCAGATCCTACTACAACAGCCTATACTCAACAAAACTGGAAAATCTGGAGAAAATGGAAAATTTTCCAGACAGATACCAGGTATCAAAGTTAATCAGGAGCACATAAATGATCTAAAGAGTCCCATAACCCTATAGAAACAGCAGCAGTCATGAAAAGTCTCCCCACCAAAAAAGCCCAGGACCAGAAGGTTTTAGTGCAGAATTCTATCAGACCTTCAAGGAAGAGTAATACCAGTTCTCTTCAAGCTATTCCACAAAATAGAAACAGAAGGAACACTACCCAATTCGTCTATGAAGCCAGGATAATGCTCATACCTAAACCACACAAAGAAAACAAACAAGAAAGAGAACTTCAGACTAATCTCCCTCATGAATATGGATTTAAAAATACTCAATAAAATTCTACCAAACTGAATCCAAGAACACATCAACACAAGCATCCATCATAATCAATTTGGCTTTATCCCAGAAATGCAGGGATGGTTCAATATATGAAAATCCATCAACATAATCTACTATATAAACAGTCTCAAAGGAAAAAAAAACACATGATCATCTCACTAGATGCTATTAAAGCATTTGACAAAATTCAACATCCTTTCATGGAAAAAGTCCTGCAAAAATCAAGAATTCAAACCTAAACATAGTAAAAGAAATACATGGCAAACCAGTAGCCAACATTAAACCAAATGGAGAGAAACTTGAAGCAATCCCACTAAGATCACGGACAAGACAAGGCTGCCCACTCTCTCCCTACCTATTCAATATAGTACTGGAAGTCCTAGCCAGAGCAATTAGGCAACAAAAGAAAGTCAAAGTGATACAAATAGGAAAGGAAGAAGTCAAAATATCACTATTTGCAGATGATATGATAGTATAATTAAGTGACTCTTAAACTCTCACCAGAGAACTCCTAAACCTGGTAAACAACTTCAGCAAAGTGGCTGGATAGAAAATTAATTCAAACAAATCAGTAGCCTTCCTCTATTCAAAAGATAAATAGGCTGAGAAAAACTTAGGGAAGTAACATCCTTCACAGTAGTCACAAATAATATAAAATACCTTGGTGTGAATCTAACCAAGCAAGTGACAAGTATGACAAGAATTTGAAGTCTCTGAAGAAAGAAATCTAAGAAGATATCAGAAGATGGAAAGATCTCCCATGCTCATGGATTGGCAGGATTAATATAGAAAAAATGGCCATCTTGCCGAAAGCAATCTACAGATTCAATTCAATCCCCATCAAAATTCCAACTCAATTCTTCATATAGATACAAAGAGCAATTTGCAAATTTATTTGGAATAACAAAAAACCTAGGATAGCAGACAACTATTCTCAACAATAAAAGAACTTCTGGGGGAATCACCATCCCTGACCTCAAGCTATACTACAGAGCAATAGTGATAAAAATGTCATGGTATTGCTATAGAGACAGGCATGAAGATCAATGCAATAGAATTGAAGTTCCAGAAATGAACCCACACACCTATGGTCACATGATCTTTGACAAGGGAGCTAAAAACCATCCAGTGGAAAAAAAGACAGCATTTTCAATAAATGGTGATGGTCAGCATGTAGAAGAATGTAAATCGATCCATTGTTATCTCCTTGTACAAAGCTCAAGTCCAAGTGGATAAAAGGACCTTCATATAAATCCAGATACCCTGAAACTAATAAAAGAGAAAGTGAGGAAGAGCCTTGAATACTTTGGCACAGGGAGAAAGTTTCTGAACAGAACACCAATGGCTTATGCTCTAAGATCAAAAATTGACATATGGGACCTCATAAAACTGCAAAGCTTCTGTAAAGCAAAGGACACTGTCAATAGGACAAAATAGCAACCAACAGATTGGGCAAAGATCTTTACCAATTCTACATCCAATAGTGGGCTGATATCCAATATATACAAACAACTCAAGAAATTAGACTCCAGACAACCAAACAACCCTATTAAAAATGGGGTACAGAGCTAAACAAAGAATTCTCAACTGAGGAAACTCAAATGGCCGAGAAGCACCTAAAGAAATATTCAACATCCTTAGTTATCTGGGAAATGCTGTATATGTAGGTGTGGGTGGCCTTGTCAGGCATGGGTGGGGGAGGAAGCCCTTGGTCTTGTGAATGCTGGATGCTTTTGTGTAGGTAAATTTGAGGGCAGGGAGGTGGGAGTGTGTGGATGGGTGGGGGCACACCCTCATAGAAGCAGGAAGAGGGGTGATGGGATGGGGGATTCTGAGTGGGGGGGAATAGGATAGGGGATAATATCTGAAATATAAATAAAATATCCAATAAAAATTAATTTAAAAAAGTAAAAAAGAATTGTTCATGCAAGTATACGTGAATGAGTATGTGTGTTCATGTAGAAACCAGTGGATGGTGTTGGGTATATTATTTAATTATTTTCCAGCTTAATTTTTTGAGACAGCATATCTCATTGAATCTGGCTAGGATTATTGGCCTACAAACATCTAATTGTTTCTGACTCTCAGTGCCAGGTTTGCCAGGTTATACTAAAGCTTATGACCTTTCTAGCTCAGTTTCTCAAATAGTAAGACTATAGGCATGTACCACCACAACCAGTCAGAACTTTAAAAAAAAAAAAATGTTTTTTTCGGTTTATTCATACTGAGTGAACAAGGCATGACCATAGGGGTAAACAGATTTACTGATTTGTCACAATGGAATAGACAGTTCTCTGAAAGAGTAATCTGAGATTATAGCAAGCTGCTCTTTCCTGTCCTCAAACACAGAATTGTACTTTTAATACCCCTGCCAGAGTCTATGGGTGAAATGTATGGTGTATAAATTGCAAGGAATTTCTATTAAATACTAGCAATGGGCTTCTATCCTTGAAAACATAACTGAGGACAAGTTTGTCTTCTTATTGTAAACAACTAGCAAACTGGATTAAGTGTAAAAAACAACTTTCAGACATAAGCCTACATACAATGTATTATGGAGATCCCTAAGAGCAAGAAAATGAAAACAGTAATCCTCTCTAGCACCTTGCCTTCCTGCCAGAAGACACTTGAGAAATTTGGTGCCTTCTTGAAGGGACAATTTAAGGAAAAATTGCTGGTTTCCTTATGTTTGAGGAGGGCAGAATTTTGGAACATTAGCTGAAATGAGAGAACACCATAGAATAAAATGCTCTGAAAAATGCCTTAAGTTGTATTTTAACCTATAGCTGGGTAATGCAGACATGTCCACAGTGAATTTATACAACCACGAGAACAGAGTTATTTTGGCAGCCAATACTGAGCAAATTCTGGTAGATAGTTCTTTAGGTTGTCCTGACATATTTGAATCTTGATCTACTTTTATTAACATGAGATAATTTTTAGCTTAGAATGTTATTGGAATATGTAGACAGACATTTGAAAATGATAAAACACATTTTAAAGACAATGTCATTGAGATATAATCAATAGACAATGAACTGTACTCATTCAACATTTAGAAATTTGACGAACATGGCCATTCCACACAGCTTTGCTGAAAGGTATGCAATAAAATGACAGACATAGATCTGAGAATCAATTTGTAGCTGAATTCAATATCCTCAATGTTCTCTTAATGATGGTAGGTAAAGAAGTATGAAAATTAGCAATTATAGGCCAAGCTTCATGCTAGCACCAAGGTGAGTATATTCATATGCTGTCTCAACTTAAAACATTGTCATGACCCTGACAGCTAAGTAATTGAATCCCATTTATAAAGATCAGAAAAATTAGAACTCAAGAGATAACCTGCTGAAGTTACTGCAACTGGAACCAATAATTTATTCATGATTCATGTCAGTTAATACAGATCTTTGATACCCCTAAGCCCAATCTCATACTATCAAAACAGGCTGACAGTATTCTAGTATTTGTACTGAATTTCAGAGGAGGAAAGGGAACTGACTTGATGCACTTGAGAACCTAGGCATGGCCTACAATGTCTGCCTCAATTATCTTCTGAATGTTATCTAATCTTATTTCCAGTGTTTATGTCTCCATAATAGTCTTCCATCACAGGTTCTGGGTATTGCACAGAGAAACACAAACACCATGAAATATAAAAACAGTATGCTCTTACTTCAGATAGGTACACATATGATCTCTTCAGAAATCCACATTCCCAGGATATCAAAACTCATTGTCTAAATACCAGTTCCCTGTGGAGCAATGTGCTTCCTACATCAATACAAATTCCTACAATTTTTTATTTAAAAATACTTTTAAAATTGATTGTGTTCTTTGACAATTTCATACACATGGATGAAGTAACAAAAATGGATTTTTGTTACTCTTTATCACTCTCTCATAACTCCCATCCTTAACCATTTCCCCTATGCATATTTCCCAAATTCGTGACTTCCAATTCTGATTTTACAATCCATTCAGCTTAACCAGAGCCAACTGTGTGAATGTTGTGTTGTAACTACCCATTTGAACCCTGTGGGTCACCAGTGGATAGACAATTGAAGGCAATAACTCCTTTGTCCATGAAGGTATTAATACCAAACAGCTGTTTATTTCCATAGTACTTTGCTTATTATATAATATACATAATGTTGTCTATGTTTTATCTTCTTTCTTATCAATTTTAGAACTCAGCTCCATAAGGTCAATGATGTCTTCTCTTTTATCACTGCTCATTCTTTAAAAACTAGAGCATGATCTGGCATGTAAGATACACTCAATAAAGCATGAACTAGCATGTAAAACATCTTCAGTAAATGTAAATGAATGCATGTGTGCATGAACTTATTCTAGACTGATTTAAAAGTATGAATCCCCTTAAATCAAATGTACTGCTTTTCTCCATACCAGCATATCCAGTCTATAAATCTACATGTCTTCTGCGCAGTTCTATTTTTAAAAAATTAAAATATTAGAGAAAAGAGATAGTATTTTTGAAAGAAGAATAATAACTAAACATAAGGCAATGATAATTGTGTAAAAATCATTCAGGAAATTTAGAATTAATATACTTGATGTCCTATTAGTTTTCACAAAGAAGACAAAATAGCTTCAGGATTTCAGCTAACTTGTGGAAAAGAACAGACACTGAACAACAAGGTATAACTGAAAAATGGATAATAGATAATGACTACAGTCATTATCCACAAAGACTATTTGTGGATCATGGCAAAGATACATAAAAGCGACTTCTATCATTGCGCAGAAGTTTGTGACATAATTAAAACTACACTCTAGATTTCTAGAAATATGACCTTAAATAAACTACAATGAATTTCACTCTAAGGGCAAAGTCTCTGGAGAAGAAATGAAGTCAACCAATTTACTGTACTGTTACACCCATCTCTTCAAACTCTGTGAGCCTTTATGTTCATATCTACAATAGGGCCAAACTGAATTTGAGCTAATATCTCCAGTGAGGATTATGTCTTAGGTGGCTCATTATGTCATTCTACACAGTCTTTTACCATGAATTTCTTTGTAAAATAAGCCTCCATTTTTATTATAGGTTGTCTATTATTATCTATGTATTACTGTTCAACCTAATTTCTATCACATAGCTTGTGTATATGATTATGTGACTATTATGTGACAAGGGAAGATTTTCTGAGGAAAAATGTAGTTGGCAATGAATAGAATCAGTAGCTCACATTACCATTTGGCAAATTTAAGATGGATATAATTAAGTTTTCTGTTTTCTTACATATGAGCACCGATGCTTCATTATTCTGTGTGTTTAGCTTGATGGCAGATCTCCACATTATCTAACCTCCACATTCAGTAATTTTCATGGTTTGGAAAGATTTGCACCCCCCACCACCCACTGACTCATGTGTTTGAATGTCTGGACCACAAGGAGAGTGTCACTATAAGGAGGTGTGACCTTTTTGGGATATGTGTGGTCTTGTTGGAGGAAGTAAGTCCCCGTGTAGGTAGACTTTGAGGACTCCTGGTGCTCAGGCTTCACCCAGTGTGGAATAAGAGCCTCCTCCTGTCTGCCTTGGGATCAAAGTTTCGAATGTTTTATGTATAGGGTTGCCTTGGTCATAGTGTCTCTTCACAGCAATAAAACCCTAATTATGGCACTCATGAATCTAGGAGCTGATCATTTCTGAACTAGTTTGTATTTCTGATGGTTAGCTACTTGCCTGTAAGCAAGGTAAAATCAGCCTCATCAGTACCCATGCTGTGTGCATTACAACATACAGCAAGCTCAATACTGCATCCCTTTTAGGTATCTGCTTGCATCACATATGCTATTATCTTACTGAACAGAGCAGAAGCCATCCCGTTAACTCCACAGACAGTGAATTGAACTGCTCAAGGCTTGGATAACAGGGAAAGTAACCATGCAAGTACTTACATACAGGTTAAAAACAAGCACAGGACCATTTAATTGAGAATATTTGATGTGAGGGATAATTGCTGATGAAGAAAGTAAAACAGATGTGGATGAGAAAATGAGAAGTGATGAGATCAAGATTTTTAGAAACTAAAAGAGGCATATCTTTCTTGGAAAGCAAAAAGAGAGGTAAAATGATAGGCATAGGGAGAAGATACTGTTATAAAAACAAATAAAGGCAGTTCATAGCTGACTTCTAAAAGTCTAATATCTTGGCCATGTGGCTTTTAACTTTAGCTTCTTCTATTGTTTCTAATGATCACTAAAACACCTATCCTATGCTCTATTTGCATCTTAAATCTTCACCTTTATTTTACATAGGAGGCTCAATGACTTGTTACTGTTTTTGTTTTGTTTGTTATTTTTTCTTTTCTTTTGTTTTCTGAGAAGCATTTTTAACTCGATAATCCACAACAGAAGATGGAAAAGTTATTGTGAGAAGGCCTTCTTTCTAATTCCCCATTAATGTCAGATAATCAAAATGTGACTCTGTGGGCTACAGAAAACACAAAAAATATTTATTTTATGCATATAATTTCCTCCAAATGAATACACTGGACATTAGAACTGAATCAAACCAAGATTCTGTAATTGATGGCTGTAACCAACCTTTTTTTTCCTCATTACACATGAAGGTTTCATTTTAAAATAATGCTTATTTTAAAATTATGTTTTGCTGAAAGTGCAGTTCAGTTGCTAAGACTGACTGCCTTGTATACATGAGGTCTTGGATCTCATCCGCAACAGCACAAAAAAATAGGTACTGTGGCAGAGGTTCATGCCACCCAGTATTTGTGAAGTTGATGCAAATGGATCAGGGGCATCCCCAGTTATATATCAAGTTTGAGGCTCTCTGGCATACAGGATCTCCTGTCTTGAAACAAAACAGAATAAAGCTGTTTCGAGGGCTATGGAGTTGTTTCTGTGGGTAGGTAATGCACTTGCTGTGCAAGCATGATGACCTGAGTTCAAATTCTAGAAGCCACAGTAAAGCCAGGTACAATATTGCACAGCTGATATTGTAGTGCTCCTAGGGCTACATGGGAGCCAGAGACAGAAGCATCTCAGAAATTCATGAGCCAACGATCTTGGATTACCCAATGGCATACATCAAAGAGCTCCTCTTTCAAGCAGTGTAGAAGGCAAGGACCCATGCCCAATGTTGTTCTGTGACCTGACATGTGTGCTGCAGCATGTGTGCACTTGTCGTCTACCCACCACACTAATACATACATATTCATAAGCACACAATCGTAAAATAATGTTTTAAAATATTGTTGAATTTTAACATTTTTTTTGCAAAGTAGTTCATTTTTTTTTTTTTGAAAATCGAGAAGATATCAGTACATTGTAAAATTCAAATGGCCAATTATTATTTAAGTGAAATAATACTTCTTTCTCAGATAAAGATACTGTTATGATTTTGCCTCCTACTTGAAATTAAATTTCTATTTATTTTTTGGGTAAGTAGGCTTGCATATTTATGGGTATGTGGGTGCAGCTCACATGTATGTGCTCAGGTATAGAGATAAAATCAACTTTTGGTATCAGGAATTGCCCTGTGACAATATATTACATTAGGACTTTGATCTCTCCAATTAGGCTAAGCTGGCTGACCAAAAAGCCACAGGAATCCTTTTGCATTTACCTTCCAAGCTCTGGATTTACAAAAGCACAGCACAGTATCTGCTTTTATAGATGTGTGCTTGGATCAAAACTGGTCTTCATACTTGTATAAAGTAGTGGCTAATAAAGTACTGGCTAATCTCAAGTGTCAATATGACATCTGGAATTGCCTGGGAGGCAGTCCTCTGAACATACATATGGAAGAGTATCATGATTAGGTTGGGATGGGAAGACCAAGCCAATGTAGGTAGCATTATTGAAGGTCTAGATCTAGGACTCTAACAAAAGAGAAATTAGGTGACAACAAGCATTCATTGTTTTCTTCTGATACAATGTGATCAGCTGCCTCAAGTTCCTGCACCATTAAAACCTTACTATGATTAATTTTATCCTTGAATTATGAGTCAAAATAAACCCTTTCTCCCTTAAATTGCATTTGTTGGGGTATTTATCACCAAAGTAGGAAAATAATTAAAAAATAGTCAAGTCCCTTACTAAATGACCTATCTCCTCAGTGCTGAAATTTAAATTTCTGTGAATTTACACATGAACACACACAGACACACATACACCTTGACTTAGTCTGTCTTTCTGCTGCTATAACAGAGTGATTAATCTATAATTATAATTATAATATAAAATATAATTCATTGGTATATGGCTCTGGAGTTTGAGAAATCTGAGACTGAATGGGCAGTACCTGGTGATGGTCTTCTAAGTTTTATCATTCAGTGGTAGAAAAGCAAAGAGTGAAAAAAATTAGGAATCAAAATGTGAAAAAGAGACTAAGAACCAAATGTGCCCTTTTATGAGAAGCAGTCATCCATTCGTAAGTAATCTGATACGTTTTGGCCCAATCATTCCTTAAATGGCATATCTTTTCATGGAGTTGCAAATGAGATTAGGATTCTAACACATGAACTTTGGGGCTCTTGTATAAAGCATATCACATTTGTCTCTACAATTTTAAATGTTAGCAAACTGAAATTAGCTTATATTTCCACATATCCAGTAAGGATCTTTGGTTAAGGTTATTTTACGGGCCAAATGATGTTTACTGTAAATCATTTGATTTCATTTTCCTTCCCCTCCTTACCAAGAACATTATCAGGGACTAGATCCAAATACATATTTTACTAGACAGTCCCCTTGACTGGTATTTCTCAATTGTTTAGTTCACTAAAAATGATTACAAAGTTACCTGAAACTAGCTTAATATGTATATATGGCAACTGAAGTGAAATTAGGAAGTCAAGAATCATGTCTTCAACCCCCAAAACATTTCATTTCAGTAGGCACCAGATTATGATCAAATAGCTAAGCAAGGTGGCATTCAACAGTAATCAGTCAATTGACTAATTGTTCTGGTTGTTTCATGTAGCTACATTTGTGGGACAGAATTCAAAGGCAACGGTATTGGAAAGGTAATTAGTGTATTGATTGCATGGTTGTATTTAAGAAGAAAATAAAGAAATAGAAATTCACAGTGGGAAAGAAATTTAAGCAATTACTTTATTCATGAGGCAGGTTAAAATCTTCATCTGTTTGGTTTTTTTGTTTGTCTTTATAAGACATTGATACTAAAAAATGTTCAGTGCTTGCTCTAAGGGAACTCACCACAGCAAAAGCTGAACTTATAAATAATGACAATAAGAATAATAATAAATAGGAAGTGCTTATATGCAATTAAAAAGATCTCTTGGGCTATTAACAGACACAAAACAACCTAATTCTTCTGTCTGTTATGTATGGCTCTAATTTACAAAAGTATGGCCTATTGTCACCTCAGCAATTTTGAAGCAGATTTGTTTCCCTTCCTGAGTGACTACATTGAATAAGCTAAAAAGTCACAAGATTTATGGATTTGAAATAATTTACACATATAGGAATATGCCAACTTACCTCTCCACCAGGAAATTATGATAGTATAGCCAGATGAAAGAGACAAAAATCTCAATTACATCTGTTATAACATAGAAAACATAAAATTTTTCTACCAAATAATTCATAATAAACCTTTTCCAATATTTCTTATGACCATTTGTATCCACATATGTGACTTGTATTTTGAAATGTAAAAGATCCTTATATATTAGTGAAAGAAATACTTAAAATGTTATGTCTTACAGATATTTTCTTCTAAATATAGAAATTTTGAATTGATGTTAAGAATTTAGAAATACCAGTTTATGTTTGCTGTTTAAGATTTCAATCCTACACATTACAAAACATCTTTAGCTATTACACTCTTACCAAGAGTAAAACTGGAGAAGAAAAGGAAACTGATTAAATTTCTCATACAACAGAATTTCTGCATCTTACAGATAACCTTTCTATGATTTATTGTGCAAAAGTATTCTATAACTAACTGTTTTGTTTTGTCTTGTCTCTCTATATATATATTACCCCATATATATATATATATATATATCACTAATAGCCCTGGCTGTCCTGTATGCAGACCAGGCCATCCTCAAACTCACAGAGATCTGCCTGTCTCTGCTTCCTGAGTACTGGAATTCAAGGTATACCACCACACCCAGCATTGTATCTATTCTTGTAATATTATCAGCAAATAAACCATTTAATGTTCTATATCATAAACAGAATCTACATGTAAGTATAAGTATTATGTATACATAACAATAGAAGAGTTACGACATGAGGAAGGTGTGTGAACATGGGCTAAGCATCGAGTCCTGTGAGGAGAATTCTGAGCGCTTGTGAATTACTCCACTGAGTCTTGGGATTTAAGTTTCTTCAAAGTTTCTTGGAACATGCTTTTGTGGATAGTAAGAGTCAGTTTATGGTAGGTTATTCATCATAACTGGCTATTGTTATTTGTATATGCTTCTATGGAAAAATCTATTTTGCGCTGTGAAGCTTGCCTGCCATGTGTGGTTTGCCCTTGTGATTGTACATGTTACTCATGTGACCCCTCTTAACCCTCAGAGTATACATTGACAGATGTACAGAATGAGGTTGGCTATTGCATGAAACTTTAATCTGCCTTACTTATTTGCTTCATTCTCCCATATCCTACCATCTGGTAAACAAAGCAGTAAACAGAGGGGCAGAATACAACTGAGAAAGGAGGAAGAAGAAGGAACTTAATTGGGGCAAATACAAGCAAAATACAATGATATACCTACAGATATGAAAATGGAATCTATTATATTTAATGTTTACTAAAGAATTAAGTGAAAAAAAAAACAATTAAGACTGAGATCATAGTAGCATCTGATCTCTGTTGTTGTTGTTGCTCTTGTTGTTGTTGTTGTTGTTGTTCCTGGTGAATAGCCCAAGCTATCTGAAATGTTTGAAAGACAGTAAGACTAGAAAGAAGTGCCTTTGGTAATGCTTGAAAGCAACAACAGAGTTGCATGTGAGTGTATTTTCAGAGTTCTTCATCTATTATTAAGTCATAGAATCTTTCTCGGTATTCCCACCCAGACTTTTTAACTTACACTCTAGTACATAAAAATTCAAGAGAAAGAGTAACAAGCAAACAAAAGAATAAATAGACTATTACATTCTTTAAATCTACAGAAATTATTCTAAAATTTTGTAATTTCTATATGTCTGTCCATAAATATTTGGACATGTAGCATTAGAAAAGTTTAGTGACAATAAAGATTAAATGTTAATAAGACATAACTAGAAGTCCATTCAATGAATTATATGGAAGAAAGAAGTTTATACTCAGTATCCTTGATCAGTCACTTAGAGAGAGCATGATTATAAAAAATTAGCGTTAACAGAATGGTTGATGTGCTTTAAGACAATTATTTGGATGGTACAAGTCATAGTTGCCTCATCTGTAAAAACAAGATATTATTTACTGTATTTGAGATAAATGTGATGGTATTAAGTGTCCAACACAAGGCAGGATCAAATAAAATTAATCTTCTCTTACAGATCTCCAGATAAGTTCACTCTGTGAAAAGAAGGCTGGCATTATGTAAATAGAACCTTGCCTAAAGGTTCACAGCACCTAATAATAGCACTGTCCTAGGAACTACATGACTAAAACAAGGACTTTTCCAGGATACTATACATATATCATAGGAAGAAATTAGCTCAGAAAAGATCATGTAGCTTCCCTGTCTCTCAAAACACATGCTTTTGGAATCCTCAGCTCCATGTAAGTAGTATAGACTCCCTCAGGTTTTTAAAATGCACGTATAAAGTCTCCAACATGACTGCCCAAACATGAGCTGAACAAGGAGAGCATCAACGGACATGCAAACATGGATAAGGAAAAGCCCATGAATACCAACCCTACACAAAGAAGTACAGGCAACCAAGGAAAACTGGGAATGGGAGAAGTGATCTTCCCCAGGGAAGTTTGTCCAGCACCAATCATTGGTCCAATGACAAATGATAAGCCCTAAAAACATGGATACAAGTAACATGTGGACTATGCAGGTTATATTTTGGAATCTAGATGCATATACATATGTGCAAGCTACAGTAAATTTTTTAAAAGAAGACATGAATTTGAAGGAGATTATGGAGAGATCTATGGGAGGGTTTGGAGATAAGAAATGGAAGGAAGAAATGGTGTAATTATAGTATAATCTCTATGATACTATTAGATATTTTAAGGATCTCATTGCTTCAGCTTCCATCATCTCAAGATTTTCCAACCAAATACTTGTGAGGGAAGAAGACCTTAAGATGAAATTTATCCTTCAGCAATGAAAGGACTGAAACTGTAAGAAAATTTGTGAATGAGAATATCTAATGGTGTCAGTCAGTTCTCTGAGCCATGAAGGATAGTAGCATTAAATAGTTACTATTATTTTAACTATTTTTGGGAATGATGTATTCTCTAATGATAGGTAGCAACATTCCACCTTCTTGTATCTGAATTTGTAATATTTTCTAGTACTCTATTTAATGGAAACATTTTCCATAGTTTCTAAGATGGTGAGTCTGATCTCTGTTTATGAGCAGTGTTACCTAGCACAGCACCAGGTAAATAGTATTTACTACATTAATAGTTAGGCAATATCTAAGTGACTGAAATAGCTTTCTGTGTTTAGAGCATGAGTTGAGAACCTGGAGAGGCAGGCAGGCAGGAGACAAATTATGGGCATCCTTGTGAACTAAGATGAAGAAGTTTAACCTTATTTTTTTAATTATTTATTCACTTTACACCCTGATTGCTTTCCTGTCTCCTGATTATCCCCACCCCAAATTTTCCCCCATTCTGCTTTCTCCTGGGGACACCCTGGATATCCTTCTACCCTGTCACATAAAGTCTCAGCAGGGCTAAACATGTCCTCTTCCACTGACACCAGAGAAGGTAGCCCAGCTAACAGGATATATGCCACAGACAAGCAACAGCTTTTGGAATAGCTCTTACTCCAGTTATTTGGGACCCACATGAAGACCAAGCTGCCCATCTGCTACATATGTGCTGGGGGAATAGGACCAGCCCATGTATGCTCTTCAGTTGGTGGTTTAGTTGACTCTGTTGGTCTTCCTGTGGAGTCCTTATCCCCTTCTGGACTGCATCCCTTTCCCCAATTCTTTTATAAGGGTCCCCAAGCTCCATCCACTGTTTGGCTGTGGTCTCTGTACCTATCTGAGTCATCTGCTGGGTGAATCCTCTCAGAGGACAGCCAGGCTAGATTCCTCTCTGTGAGCATAACACAGTATCATTAATCATGTCAGGGTTTGGTGCTTGCCCATGGGATGGGTCTCTACTTGGGACAGTTACTGGTTGGCCTACTCCCATTGGAGTCTCTGCTCCATCCCAATCCCTGAATTTCTTGTAGACAGGATACATTTGAGTCCAACATTCTGTGGGTGAGTTGATGTCTCTATCTCTCCACTGGGTTCCTACCTGGCTATAAGAGGTGGTCTCTTCAGGTTCCATATCTTCACTGCTGTGAATCATAACTAAGGTCACTCCCACTGATTCTTGAGTGCCTCCCCTATCCCAGGTCTCTGTCAGATCCTTGAGATGCCCCCCACATCCCACCTCCACCTGTTTCAGATTTCTATTCATTCTCATAGCCATCTAGTCATCTCTCCTGTCCCCCACCCCATCTGATTCTGAAACCCTGATCCCCATCTCCATCCCCTCTCCTACCTAGTTCCCTCACTCCATCTGCCTCCTATGACTATTTTATTCCCCCTTCTAAGTGAGATTTAAGCATCCTTGCTTGGGCCTTCCTTCTTGTACAGCTTCATTGAGTCTGTGGAGTATAATGTGTGTATCCTGTAGTTCATGGCTAATATGACACTTATAAGTGAGTAAATACCATGCACATCCTTTTGGGTCTAGATTACCTCATTCAGGATGATACTCTAAAATTCCGTCAGTTTGCCTGAAAAACTCCTATCTTTGTTTTTAAATAGCTGAATAGTATTTCATTGTGTAGATGTACCATATTTTCTTTATCCATTCTTCAGTTGAGGTAGGTCTACATTGTTTCCATTTTCTTGCTATTACAAACAAAGCTATTATGAACATATTTAAGCAAATGTCTTTTAGGATGTTAGAGCATCTTTTGAGTATATGCCAAGGAGTGGTATAGCTGGGTCTTGAGGTAGGACTATTCCCAGTTTTCTGAGAAACTGCCAAATTGATTTCCAAAGTGGTTGTACAAGTTTATACTCCCACCAGCAATGGAAGAGTGTTTCCCTTTCTCCAATCCTCAGCATATGCTATCTCTTGAGATTTTTATCTTAGCCATTCTGACTGGTATAAGATGGAATCTCAGAGTTGTTTTCATTTACATTTCCCTGATGACTAAGGACTTTGAACATTTCTTCAAGTGCTTCTCTAACATTCAAGATTCCTTTGTTGAAAATTCTCTGTTTAACTCTGTACCCCATATTTAAATTGGGTTATTTGGGATGTTGTTGTCTAACTTCTTGAATTCTTTAAAAATTTCAGATGTTAACCTTCTGTCCAATGTAGAGTTTAACCTTATTTTGAAATTTACTTTGATCCATAAAGTGATTTAGCCAGTGGAGTACTAATACTCAGTTTTATGCTTAGTAAGATCATAATCATAATAGTAGTGGTTTGCTAGACAGAATAAGCTAAGAATAAAGAGTATTGATAGGTAATCTGAAATTGTTCTTCTCTAAAGAACATATAATAAAATAATATAGAAATTCTGTATTAATACATTTAATAGTGCTTATCTACTAAATGGATTTTTATTTACAGTAAATAAGTTAATTGCATCCTGAATATGCTGCTTTAGGGCAAATTTGAAAGTTTGATTTTGGTTTGATTTCTTGGTTATTTTATTTTGGTTTTCTTGCTTTTTTTTTCTTTTACATTGTCTTTGTAATTACTGATTATTTCTGACAGGCAGTAATCAGTCCAGCAGAACTATATCTCAGAAATAAGTAGCTGCCATATGTTTTAATTTCTTGTTATCTCAAGCACTTAATAGACTTGTTTCCATTTACCATAATAATCTTTGGGGAGATGAATTTTCTAATTATTCAAACATCTCCTAAAAGTAAATACCCTGTTTCCTTAAAAATGTTTTGTAAAAATTATTATTTATGCAATCTTGATTTTTCAGTGTTAAGAGTAATTATTCTTTACTAGATCTGTCACTCATGCAATATGACTTACTTTACATATTTGTACTGGCTTTAAATAGGAAGTTCCAGGAAAGCTTACATGTGAGGAGTAGGAAGAGAGACAAAAATGGTGGTAATTTTTGGAAATAAAGATGATCTTTGAACAAAGAATCAATGAAATAGATCATAAAAGAAATCACACATTAGTAAAATGTGAGATTACTAGACCTAAGAACCAGAGCAGATTCAATAGCAACCCTCAGAACTTGGGGATATAACAAATATTTCAGATCACATGCTGAATTTATCTAGTCTTTCTGCTATATTAAAATACCATACTGCTATGGTTTGACTATGAAATGTTTCTCATAGGCTTATCTGTTCACTTGGTCACAGCTATTGCCTTTTTCAGAAGGCTGTTGAGCCTTTAGGAGGTAGAGCTTTGCTAGAAAACGTGGCTCACTGGTGGCAGATCTTGAGGTTTGATAGCCCAACCCACTTTATGTTAATATGTGCTCCTTGATATGCAATGTGACCAGCAGCCTCCAACTCTTGGCAACTGTGTTTTCTCTGCTCTGATGGATTGTATCATTTCAAGTGTAAGCTAAAACAAACCCCTTTTCCCTTCAGTTGTTTTTAATCAGGTATTTGTCACAGCAACAGGGCTAGATACTACAGACAAGGTAATTTATAAATATCATTTTTGTTCCAAATTTCTGGGGACTGGAAAGTTGAAGATGAAAACACTGGGATAATTAGTGTCTGGTGCTGATCCATTTTCAATACACAAAGTATTTTCATTGGATAGTCATTAAGTAAAGGAGTATGAGTTCCCTCTCTAGTAATATTCATAAGGATACCAGTCCTTTACTAAAACTATCCTTATCGTATTGTAAATAACTTGCCATATCCTTGCATGGCTCCAGGGATGGACCCAATTGGAGTGTAAGGAAATAAAGAAAATACATTCGAACATGCCTATAGAAATATCCAAGTTCAGGTGGACTGGCTCTTTGATGGAGAAAACCACAGCTCTCTAGAAACTCAGCATGTTTATTATATATAGTTCAATAGAGAGTCAGGATTATTGCCTTCAGATGAACAAGGAGATGGGGTTATTAAATACAGATGAACAAGAAAGCAAGACTTATAGTAAGTATATTGTTGGGCCACGGGAGGGCGAGTGGACCTGGAACCCTGAGATTGCAGGTGTTTGTCCACGCCCTCAAAACCCGGGTCCTGCTCCTTTTACACGGGTAGGGGCGTGACTAAGAGCCCTGCCTAGAGATTTGCATATTAATGAGGCCGGGGACATAGCTCATTAAGTCTTATCTGGCCCCTCCCCTCGTCCACTCCAAATATAAGGGACCAGATTTGGGCTTTTGGCGGGAGCGCACCAGATTCAACTTTCTCTTCAATAAAACTACTTCTTAGAAACTCAGTCCACGTGTCTTCTCGAGCCTGCTTCTACTCCAAACCATTTCATCTTCCGCAATAACCATGTGGGAACCACCACGCCCTGGCTGCAGGACTCTACCGCTGCGTGGGACCAGGCTACCGCAGCGGGGCCCACGGGACTCCGCCTCCCCCTCTGCTGCCGCATCAGCCTTAGGGCCCGAGCCTCACGCCGGACCAGGCCGCCGCTCAGGGCCACAATATATAGCTGGATCAAAGAGACAGGGTTAGCTAATCTCGATAAGAACAGTCTCTGTGCCAGGCGGTGGTGGCGTATGCCTTTAATCCCAGCACTTGGGAGGCAGAGGCAGGTGGATTTCTGAGTTCGAGGCCAGCCTGGTCTACAGAGTGAGTTCCAGGACAGCCAGGGCTACACAGAGAAACCCTGTCTCGAAAAACCAAAAAAAAAAAAAAAAAAAAAAAAAAAAGAACAGTCTCTGTAAGAGAGAAGTCTTCATGTGGAAAATGCATAATATGGGAGTTAGGGTAGTGAAGCCACAGCGTTTTCTGCATACAGGATCAACATCCACACTCAGATTCCAAAGGAAGGCTTTTCCATCCCTCTGATTGTCACCCTGGGGCAGGGGTAGGGAGAGACTACCATTTTACAGGGGTCTGAAGCCATGTCCCTGTCAACAATATACATTCACTCAGGACTTCATCTATGCAGGACTTCCTACAAAATCTCTTTCTAACATTGGCATTACCTCCTAATACCACCTTGGGCATTAGTATTTCAACATATGAATGTATTTGGGAGGATATAAAAATACAGGCAATAGTATTTATTCAATACCTATTATTCTCCTTGCTACCACATTAGAACCAACTGTTTAAACAAATGGTTCAGCTAAAGGAGCTACATTTCTAGCTTCCCTTTCAACTGTAAAGATACATGTGGAAGTTGTTATGTAGAACTTCTGGGAAATTTCTTTAAAAAGGTAAAATTGACCTATATCATTTGTACAGAGAGGAGAATGATAGGTCAATTTCAAAGCAGACATCATGGTCCTCTGGCCCTTGTGATCTTCCTGTCCCCTCTTCTGAGATGTTTTCTGAGCCTTAGATGTAGGGGTTGTGTTGTCGATGTACTATTTGGGACTGGGGTCACCATGATAACTTCTTCTCTGAATTTTGGTCAGTTTAGAAGCACTGTTTAGGTTGAGGTTTATTGCCCTGGAAGTGAAGAATTTCTTACTGTGGAAAGGGAAAGAACTAACATCTATAAACATTACTGTTTCTAGAATAACTTCTAGAATATTAAGAATCACACCAGGCAGTGTCATACACTTTTAGTATCTGCACTCAGGAGTCAAAGGCAGGCAGATTTCTGTGAATTTGAGGCCAGTCTGGTTTACATAGTATGTTCTAGACCAGTCAATGTTACGTAGTAAGACCTTGTCTCAAATAGACAGACAGACAGATAGATAGATAGACAGTGACTTAGGGTTTTACTGCTGTGGACAGACACCATGACCTAGGCAAGTCTTATAAAGGACAACATGTATTGGGGATTGACATACAGATTCTGAGGTTCAGTCCATTATCATCAAGGCTTGAGCATGGCAGCATCTAGGCAGGCATGGTGCATGAGGAGCTGAGAGTTCTACATCTTCATCTGAAGGCTGCTAGCAGAAAGAATACTTACTTCCAGACAGCTAGGAGTAGGGTTGTAAAGTCCATGCCATAGTGACACATGTTCTCCAACAAGGCCACATCTCCAAATAGTGTCACTCCCTGGGCCAAGCATATACAAACAATCACCATCCACTCCATTGCTCCCATAGGCTTGTTCAAACACATGAGTCTTTGGGGCCATACCTAGCCATAGCATAATAAAAAAATGTAAATTTAGTTCAACTTCTAAAGTCCCCATAGTCTCTAGTAGTATCCACAATGTTAAAAGTCCAAAGCTCAAAGTCCCTTCTGAGATCCATCCAATCACTTAACTGTAATCCCCGAATCAAGACAGGAAACCAACTGGGCAACTCCAAACACTGCATCTCCACATCTGATGTCAAAGCAGTTTTCAGATCTCCAACTCCTTTTTCATCTTTGTTGAATGAAACAAACTCCTTTCTCCTGGACTAGTTCCACTCCCTGTTAGCAACTTTCCTCAACAGATAGCCCATGGCTGTGGCATCTCGAACATCTTGGGGTCTCCAAGACAACTTCAGTATTACAGCTTCATGTTTCAGTGTTATGATCCACACATGATCTTTTGGCTTCCTCCAAAAAGCTGGCATCACTTCTCCAGCTCTGCCCTCTGTTGCACTCTAAGCTCAGGTTGATTCACTCCACTGCCACTACTGATCTTGGTGACCTTCCCATGGTACTGGCATCACCAATACACTGAGGGCTTCTACTGCAACTAGGCTTCACCAATAGCCTCTCATAGGCTCTCTTCTTGGTGCCAAGCCTCAACTCCTTTGCATGACCCCTTCAGTCCTGGGCCATCAACTGCAACTGAGACTGCATCTTCACCAATGGCCTTCTATCGCCTCTCACAGTGCCAAGCCTCAGCTGTTATTGATGACCCCTTCATGCCTTCAAACCTAGTACCACCTGGGTGACTCTTACACTTTACCAAGTAAAGCTGCTACAGGAGGTACAACCTTGGCTATCTCTGGAACACAGCTTCTTTGTGCTCTCAGAAAACACTTCCCAAAAGATTTCCCTTCAGTGATGCTGGTCTCTTCTTCTTTTTTTTTTTTCTTTTTGTTTTTATTGGAAATTTTATTTACATTTCAGATGTTCTCTCCTTACCCCATTTCCTCCCCTCCCTCCCAGGAACTCACTATCCCTTCCCCCCTCCTCCTGCCTCCCCGTTGGTGTACCCCCACCCACCCTCCGCCGTTCCTCACCTCCCCACCCTCGAATATCCCACCCCCCCCCACGACGTCCAGCCTTCATGGGACCAAGGATCTCTTCTCCCACTTATATATAGCTCCCTTGAATATATAGCTGGAGCCATGGGTCTTCTTAATCACCACTAATGTCTTGGCTCTAGCCATCAATTGTCCCAGTAATCTCTTCTATTCTGGACTCTAAAGCCAGAGCCATGTGTCCAAAGCTGCTGAGTTTTGCTGCTTGCTGAGACGGGAACATGTCCCCCTTGTTCTATTACATTATCACCAGATTTCTGTTTTCCAACTCCTTCACTATCTAAGCTTGGCTGTCCTGGAATTTGCTCCATAGACTGACTTTGAACTCAGATCTCCACGCATATCTCCTAAACACTGGGATTAACGATGTGGTCCACAAAGCATGGATTTAACTTTTTCTTCACCTAGAATTTGCTCTGTTCTAGGGGAGCCTTGACCTTGGAGATCTGCTTGTCGTTGCCTTTTGAGATTTAAGGCTTGTACTATCATGTCTAAACTTATCTGGGTGGGATCTTGCCCCAAGGTCACTACTCCTTTAATTCAATTTAATATCCTTGAATACAGGATTCAGCTCCATTTCACTTCCTGGTGCCCCTTTAATGCTCAAACCATATATTTTATATTTTCCCTTTCTCAGCTTGCTATGCTTGTTTAAAATGTTCTTCATGAGACTGAACCAGAGAACAAAGTCTATGCTGGGAGTTTCTGAGACTTCCTTTGTCAATGCCATTAATCTGAGTCTCTTCACCTTAGCCTCAGGGAGATTCTTTGGACAATGGCAAAAAGCAGCCACATTCTTCACCAAAATATCACAAGAACATTTTTTCAGCCACATACTAAAATTCTCCACTGAAACCTCTTGGGCCAGGTCCACACAGTTCAAATCACTCTCAGTTAGAAAGTCTTTTATATTCCTACTAGGATGGCCCATTAAGCCCCACTTAAAGAATTCCACTGCTTTCCAAATCCAAAGTCCCAAAATCCACATGCTTCCAGACAAAAGCATGGCCAGGCCTATCACAGCAATACCCCAGGCCCTGGTACCAATTTCTGTCTTAGTTAGGGTTTTACTGCTGTGAACAGACACCGTGACCAAGGCAAGTCTTATAAAGTACAACATATATTTGGAGTTGACTTACAGGTTTTGAAGTTCAGTCCATTATCATCAAGGCTGGAACATGGCAGCATCTAGGCACAAGGAGCTGAGAGTTCTATATCTTCATCAGAAGGCTGCTAGTAGAATGCTTGCTTCCAGACATGCCCACAGTGACACACCTACTCCAACAAGGTCACACCTCCAAATAGTGCCACTCCCTTGGCCAAGCAAACACAAACCATCACAGAGAGATAGATAAATGGAAAGAAAAGACAAGAATCAAAATAAATAGAAATAGTCTCCACTGGAAAAGTATGTGATTTGGAGAAAGCAAGTCAAAAGGAAGGGTTAAATAGAGTGGAGGATGGGAAGACAGGGTAGAGATGTGAGTATGTACAAAGATATCTAGCACGAAGACTTTTGAAATGCCAAATGGAAACATACTACTGTAGAAGTGCCCTAAAATATATACACATGTATGTACAAAATCCATTTAAATGGAATTACAGTCTAGAATGCTTCTCTAAGACACCATAAGCTGTGACATAAAAATCAGTGTCAAATATGGGTTTATTGCTCAATGGAATACCATAGCACTTTCCACTTACAGGCTATTGTCATTGTGCTTTATTACTCTCCAGAATTTGATGGTGAGACCTCGTTGCTGAAGACCACACATATTTGAGTCATACAACATGGAGACATCAATCAGTACACACCTGAAAGCACCATCTCTACTTTCTAGTTTCACAGTGCTTAAAGTTTTTATGCATGGTAATAAGGAAGAAAAGTAACTGAAACTCTTACCCCTACCAGTGAACAAGTGATCTATAATGATCATTGGCCTGGAAAGATATTCCCATTGATAAAATAATGGCATGAATGTTATGGGAGTAACCAATTATTTCTGGTCATTTTTTATTGGATATTTTATTTACTTATATTTCCCAGTTTCCCCTCTGCAAATCCTCTATCCCATCTCCCACCTTTCACTTCTATGAGGGTGCTCTCCCACCCACCTACTCCCCAATTCCTGCCTCACTACCCTTGAATTCCCTTATGCTCGGGCATCTAGCCTTCACAGGAACAAGGGTCTTCACTCTCATTGATGTCAGATAAGGCAATCCTCTGCTACATAGGTCTGGAGCCATGGGTCCCTCCATGTGTATTCTTAGGTTGGTGATTTAGTCCCTTGGAGCTCTGGGGAATCAGGTTGGTTAATATTGTTGTTCTTCCTATGGGTTGCAAATCTTTTAAGCTTCTTCAGTCCTTCCCCTAAGTCCTCCATTGGTGTCCCCCTAGTTAGTTTGATGGTTGGCTTTCAGCATCTGCATCTGTATTAGTCAGGCTCTGACAGAGCCTCTCAGGAGACAGCTATACCAGGCTCCTGTCAGCAAGCACTTCTTGGCATCAGCAATAGTGTCTGGATTTGATGGCTGCATATGGCATGGATCCCCAGGTGAGGCAGTCTCTGGATGGTCTTTCTTAAAGTCTCTGCTCCACTCTTTGTCCCTGTATTTCCTTTAGACAGGAGCAATCCTGGGTTAATATTTTTGAGATGGGTGAGTGACCCCATTCCTCAACCAGGGGCCATGACTTACCTCTGGATATGGTCTCTACAGGTTTGTTCTACCCTTTGTTGGGTATTTCAGCTATGGGTACTGGGACCCTCTTGCTTTCCTGGCATCTGAGACTTTACAGCGGCCACCCACAGTTCCCCATCCTCGATTGCTACACACCTCTGTTCAATTTCCTGACCCTCTGTGCATCTCTCCCATTTCCTCCCACACCTAATCCTGCCTTCTTTTCAACTTTCCCTTCTCTCTTCCTCCCAAGTCCCTCCCACCATCTACCTCCCATGATTATTTTGATCCCACTTCAAGTAATACTGAAGCATCCACATTTTGGACTTCCTTCTTCTTGAGCTTCATATGGTCTATGAGTTGTATCCAGAGTATTCCAAGCTTTTTTCCTAATATCACTTATCAGTGAATTCACTTATCAGTGAATACCCACCATGTGTGTTCTTTTGGGACTGGGTTACCTCATTCAGGATGATAGTTTCTAGATCCATCCATTTGCCTGTGAATTTCATGAAGTCATTGTTTTTACTATCTGAGTAGTACTCCGCTGTGTAAATGTACCACATTTTCTGTATTAATTCTTCTGTTGAAGGACATCTGGGTTGTTTCCAACTTCTGGCTATTATAAATAAGACTGCTATGAACATATTGGAGCATGTGTCCTTGTTATATGTTGGAGCATCTTTTGGGTATATATCCAGGAGTGATATAGCTGGGTTCTCAGAGTGTACTATGTCCAATTTTCTGAGGAAACACCAGACTGATTTCCAGAGTGGTTGTACCAGCTTGCAGTCCCACCAGCAATGGAGAAGTGTTCCTCTTTCTCCACATCCTCACCAGCATCTACTGTCACCTGAGTTTTTGATCTTAGCCGTTTTGACATGTGAGAGGTAGAATCTCAGGGCTGTTTTGATTTGTGTTTTCCTGATGACAAGAGAAGTTAAACATTTCTTTAGGTGCTTCTCAGCCATTTAGTTTTCCTTAGTTGGGAATTCTTTGTTTAGCTGTGTACTCCATTTTTAATAGGGTTATTTGGTTCTCTGGAGTCTAACTCGTGGTATATATTGGATATTAGCCCTCTATGAGATGTAGGATTGGTAAAGATCTTCTCCCAATCGCTATGTTACTCTTTGTCCTAATGACAGTGTACTTTGCCTTACAGAAGTTTTTAATTTTATGAGATCCCATTTGTCTATAGTTGATCTTAGAATCTGGGCCATTAGTGTTCTGTACAGGAAATTTTCACCCTTGAGGATGTTCTCAAGGCTTTTTCCCAATTTGTCTTCTAATAGATTCAGTGTATCTGGTTTTATGTGAAGGACTTTGATCCACTTGGACTTGAACTTGGTACAAAGAGAAAAGGGTCAATTTGCATTCTTCTACATGCAGACTGCAACTTAAGCCAGCACCGTTTGTTAAATATGCTGTTTTTTTCCCCCACTGGATGGTTTTAGCTTCTTTGGCAAAGATCAAGTGACCATAGATGTGTAGGTACATTTCTGCATCTTCAATTCTATTCCATTGATGTACCTGTCTGTCTCTGTAAAAATACCATTTTTTTAAATCACTATTGCTTTGTAGTAGAGTTTGAGTTCAGGGATGGTGATTCCCCCAGAAGTTCTCTTATTGTTGAGAATAGTTTTGCTATCCTGGGTTTTTTGTTTTTCCAAATGAATTTGAGAATTGCTCTTTCTATTTCTGTGAAGAAGTGAGTTGGAATTTTTGGGGGGATTGCATTGAATCTGTAGATTGCTTTTGGTAAAATGACCATTTTTTTCTATATTAATCCTGCCAATTCATGAGCATGGGAAATCTTTACATCTTTTGAGGTCTTCTTCAAATTCATTCTTCAGGAACTTGAAGTTCTTTTTCTATAGATCTTTCACTTGCTTGATTAGAGTCACACCAAGATATTTTATATTATTTGTTACTATTGTGAAGAATGTCATTTCCCTAATTTTTTCTCAGCCCATTTATCCTTTAAGTAGAGGAAGGCTACTGATTTGTTTGAGTTAATTTTATATCCAGCCACTTCTCTGAAGTTATTTATTAGCTGAAGGAGTTCTCTGGTGGAATTTGGGGGCCACTGAAGTATACTATCATATCATCTGCAAATAGTGATATTTTGACTAATTTCTTTTCAATTTATATCCCTTTGATCTCCATTTGTTGTCTAATTGCTCTAGCTAGAACTTTGAGTACTATATTGAATAGATAGGGAGAGAGTAGAAGCCTTGTCTAGTCCCTGATTTTAGTGATTTAGTGATTTTAGTGATTTTAGTGGGATTACTTCATGTTTCTCTCCATTTAATTTGATGTTGGCTACTGCTTTTACTATGCTTTTACTATGTTGAGGTATGGGCCTTGAATTCCTGATCATTCCAAGTCTTTTAACATGTAGGGGTGTTAAATTTTGTCAAATGCATGAATAGCATCTAATGAGATGTTCATGTGGGTTTTTTTCTTTTGAGTTTGTTTTTTTATAGTGGATTACGTTGATGGATTTTTGTACATTAAGCTATCTCTACATCCCCAGGATAAAGCCTATTTGATCACAGTGAATGATCATTTTGATGTGTTCTTGTATTCAGTTTGGTAGAATTTTATTGAGTATTTTTGCATTGATATTCATAAGGGAAATTGGTCTGAAGATTTCTTTCTTTCTTGGGTCTTTGTGTGGTTTTGGTATCAGCATAACTGGGGCTTCATAGAATGAATTAGATAATACTTCTTCTGTTTCTATTTTGTGGAAAAGTTTGAAAAGTATTGGTATTAAGTCTTCTCTGAAGAGCTGATAGAATTCTGCACTAAACCCATCTGGTGATGGACATTTTTTGGTTTGGTGACTTTTAATGACTGCTTCTAATTCATTAGGGGTTATGGGACTGTTTAGATGGTTTATCTGTTCCTTATTTAACTTTGGTACCTACTATCTGTCTAGAAAATTATCCATTCATCCACATTTTCCACTTTTGTTGTATATAGACTTTTGTAGTAGTCTCTGATATTTTTTTTTTAAATTCTTCAGTTTCTGTTGTTATGTCTCCCTTTCAAATTCTAATTTTGTTCATTTGGATACTGTCTCTGTGCCCCCTGTTTAGTCTGGCTAAGTGTTTATTTATGTTGTTGATTTTCTCAAAGAATCCTCTTCTAGTATTGTTGATTCTTTGTATAGTTCTCTTTGTTTCTACTTGGTTGATTTCAGCCCTAAGTTTGATTATGTCTTGCAGTCTACTCCTCTTGGGTATATTTGCTTCTTTTTGTTCCAGAGCTTTCAGGTGTGTTGTCAAGCTGCTAGTGTATGCTCTCTCCAATTTCTTTATGGAGGCACTCAGAGCTATGAGTATTCCTCTTAGCACTTCTTTCATTGTATCTCATAAGTTTTGGTACGATGTGCCTTCATTTTGATTAAATGCTAAAAAGTCTTTAATTTCTTTCATTATTTCTTCCTTGACCAAATTGTCATTGAATAGAGATTTTTTTCAGTTTCCATGTGTATGTTGATTTTTGCTGTTTTTGTGGTTATTGAAGACCAGCCTTAGTCCATGGTGATTTGATAGTATGCATGGGATTATTTCAATCTTCTTGTATCTGTTGAGGCTTGTTTTATGATTGATTATACGGTCAAATTTGGAGAAGGTACCATGAGGTGCTGAGAAAAATATATATTCTTTTGTTTTAGGATGAAATGTTCTATAGATATCTGTTAAATCCATTTCGTTCATAACTTCTGTTAATTTTATTGTGTCTCTGCTTAGTTTCTGTTTCCATGATATGTCCATTGCTGAGAGTTGGATGTTGAAGTCTCCCACTATTATTGTGTGAGGTGCAATGTGTGCTTTGTGCTTTAGTAAAGTTTGTTTTGTGAATGTTTGTACCCTAGAATTTGGGGCACAGATGATCAGAATTAAGAGTTCATTTTTGTAGATTTTGCCTTTCATGAGTATGAAGTGACCTTCCCCATCCTTTTTGATAACTTTTGATTGAAAATTGATGCTATTAGATATTAGAATGGCTACTTCTGCTTGTTTCTTGGGAACATTTGCTTGGAAAATTGTTTTCTAGCCCTTTACTCTGAGGTAGTGTCTGTCCTTGTCACTGAGGTGTATTTCCTGAATGCAGCAAAATTCTGGGTCCTGTTTATGAATCTAGTCTGTTAGTCTATGCTTTTTTATTGGGGAATTGAGTCCATTGATATTAAGAGATATTAAGGACCAGTGATTGTTGCTTCCTGTTATTTTTGTTGTTAGAAGTGGAATTATGTTTGTGTGGCTATCTTATTTTGGGTTTTTTGGAAGAAGACTACTTTCTTGCTTTTTCTAGATTGTAGTTTCCCTCCTTTTGTTGGAGTTTTCCATCTATTATCCATCCTAGGGCTCGATTTGTGGAAAGATATTATTTAAATCTGGTTTTGTCACAAAATGTCTTGGTTTCTCCATCTATGGTAATTGAAAGTTTGGCTGTGTATAGTAGCCTTGGCTGGCATTTTTGTTCTCTTAGGGTCTACATGACATCAGCTCAGGATCTTTTGGCTCTTAGAGTTTCTGTTGAGAAGTCTGGTATAATTTTGATAGTTCTATTTTTGTATGTTACTTGACTTTTCCCATGCTGCTTTTAATATTCTTTCTTTGTTTTATGCATTTGGTGTTTTGATTATTATATGTCAGGAGGAATTTCTTTTCTGGTCCAGTCTTTTTTAAGGTTCTGCAGGCTTCTTTTATGTTTATAATCATCTCTTTCTTTAGGTTAGGGAAGTTTTCTTCTATAATTTTGATGAAGATGTTTTCTGGCCCTTTGAGTTGGGAATCTTCACTCTCTTCTATGCCTATCCTTAGGATTTGGTCTTTTCATTGTATCATGTATTTCCTGGATGTTTTGGGTTAGGATTATTTTGCATTTTGCATTTTCATTGAATGTCGTATCAATGTTTTCTATGGTATCTTCTGTACCTGATATTCTTTCTTCTATCTCTTGTATTCTGTTGGCAATGCTTGTATCTATGACTCCTGATCTCTTTCCTAGGTTTTCTATCTCCAGGGTAGTCTCCATTTGAGATTTCTTTGTTTTTTCTATTTCCATTTTTAGATCCTGGGTGGTTTCATTTAATTCCTGTGAATTTTGTTCAATTCACCTGTTTGGTTGTGTTTTCTTGCAACTCTTAAGGGATTTTTGTGTTTCCTCGTTAAGGGCTTCTACCTGTTTACCTGTGTCCTCCTGTATTTTTTTAAGGGAGTTATTTATGTCCTTCTTATAGTCCTCTATCATCATCATGAGATGTGATTTTAAATAAGATTGTTGCTTTTCTGGTGTGTTGTGGTATCCAGAAATTGCTGTATTAGGAGAACTGGGTTCTAATGATTCCAAATAGCCTTGGTTTCTGTTGCTTATATTCTTTGGATTGCCTCTTGCCATCTGGTTATCTCTGGTGTTAGTTGATCTTGCTGTCTCTGGCTGGAGCTTGTCCTTCCTGTGAGCCTGTAAGCCTGTGGTCTTATGTATGTCAGCACTCTTGGGGAGACAACCTCTCTCTGGGTGGGATTTGGGTGTGGATAGCTGTGGCACAGGGTCAGCTCCTGGGTGCAGATGGAAACTGAAAGTATTGTGTCCCCAGCTGCTTCACAGTTCCTGGTTCCTGTGGGCTCTGGGCAGATCTCACTTGGGCCAGGTATTGTGGCAGTAGTGGTGGTCTCACTTGTGATCTTAGGTGTGTGAGCACTTCTGGGAGGCAAGCTCTCTCTGGGAGGGATTGGGGTGCAAATAGCTGTGGCACAGGGTCGGCTCCTGGCACGGATGGAAACTGGAAGGATCCCATCCTTTGGTCATTTTTCTAAAGCCACAAGTTACAACTTATGTGTGATACTGTTAACTGGGAAAAGAAAAACTGCCTGGCTAGATCATAAGCTGTAGGAGAACCTAACCCAATTATTCTGATATTATACAGACATAGATATAATTGGCTGCTTACGCTCTTATCTTTATATATAAACCCTTATCAGAAAGTCTCCTTTTAGCAGTAGATACATACAAGATATACAACAGGTCAAGCTGCAGAGAATAAGAGACTGTGAATTTCTCAGCATTAAATGGCACATCTATATCTCTCTCTCATACACACACACACACACACACACACATACACACCCTAAGGCTCAAGGATCACAAAGAAAGATAGAGCAGAAAGATTATAAGATTTAAATGGATAAATATCTGCCAGGAAATAGTATTTACCTTACCTAATAAGACAGGGTTGTTACACAAATATTTACAAAGGCTGTGTGCGTATGCATAAGATTTTCTAGCATGGGTGTTGAGCCATTTATAAAGTGGCAACTGATGGCTGCTGGGGGAGTAAGAGCCAGTTTTCTTCAGGGGTCTGGTCCCTGAGAGGCTCCTCATGTTCCAGGCTTCTACCCTGAATCCCTGACCTGATTTTCATCCATAATGGATATAAGCTTCAAGGTGATATAAGCATTTGCTTCCCTCTAGCTGCTCTTGGTCATGGTGTTTATCACAACAATAGAAAGCAAACCAACAAAAGATACAGTCCATAAGATCAGGTTGCATCTAGTCATTTTGTCTTCTTAGATCTCTAATTTGTTCATTTCCCCCTTGCTTTTAATTTCCATAATACTTTTGAAGATCACTGGACAGGCATTGTGTAGACTGCCCTTTATTTAGATTTGTCTGAAGGTTTTCTCTGACTTGGAGTTTTTTATAAAGAATATGTTAAAAGTAATAGTTTCTTTTAATCACCATATCTGAGGACTTCATAATAGCAAAGTGATATTATCATTGACTTTGATGGCATAGTTAGGATGATGCCTTCCCAATGCAGAATAGTATTTTTCTTTTCCCTATACTGTTTTTGGAGCAAGTCACTAACTCAAGGGGAGAAGAATTTTCATCTTTTTGTCAAGTAAACGGGATCTTCATTTTTAAACAGTATTGTTATAAAGAAGTTCCAGCCCCTCTCCATTTCATCATTATTCAATAATTTATATAATTCTCTATTTATTAATATTGATATTAGTTTTTAAGTTATCAAATGCTGAATTTAACACCACTTTGGACATTAGAAAAATTTCAAGTAGGTTCTTAGCTTTTTTTCTTTTTACTGTCTTCATTTCATTTTATCTTTATAGTATTTTTTATGTACTAGTATTTGATGAAACCTTGTATCTGGCACTGAAATATGTTACTAGCTTTTTTAGGATATTTTCCTCCTAGCCTAGCAAATGGTTGTCAGGAAACACTTATTTCTTTTCTTGGGGACAAGTATCTAGAAACCACGGTCTATATCATTACTAGATGTTTATAGGATTTTCATTTATTTTAGAATGCTGTGCCCTGAACTCTGCTGATGAGACTATTGAAGGAGCTTTTGTATCACAAATTAGGTCAATCCTTAGTCTGCTCATTTGCTTATGTGTCTGTCTTATTGTCCAACTCAGTTGAAATTTATCTTCTGTTCAGACATTCTATCTTTTAGCTTATTAGTGATGAGCTTAAGGCCTGGAGAGATGGGACCATTGGTAAAAGCACTTAGTGGCAAGCATGAGGACTTGGGTTTGGCTCCCAGCACTTATGTATTAAGTATGCTTTGTGTTGCTACATTTGGCTTTAGTGAATTACTACTTTAAATTGATTCCACTGAAGCACAGCCACTGTTTCACTTTTAGTGTGCTACTGGAGTGCTGCAGGATGTCTCTCAGTGCTTTACTTCCTCCTTTACTTGTCAGCTGGTTCTTTCTGCTGGTAACATAGAAGGGCAATTCTCTGTATACTGTTAGTGATCTCCCCCATGGTAAGTTTTAGAGAGAGCAACACTTGTGAGTGCAGGAAGATTAGTGTTTCTGCTACAGTCCTAATCTTAGACAGCTGCTATGCTCTTTAGCCTCAGAGATGGATCTTTTGTCTTCAACTATCTCTCCCCTAGTAGCATAGTCTCTTTTTCTCCCACTTGGCATCTACAACACATTATAAATCAGCCATGTATCAGTGAGAATCTTGAACATGGGTGAATTTCTTGCCTTTATCAGCAGCACGAGACCTCTGCACACTAGCAATTTTTCTACTCTTCCTCCAGTGGTAGATAGGGATAGGGTTAGTATAAGGTGGCAGGATATGTTTTCCTTTAAGTAGTGGAAAATTACACTTTCTTAGAGAACATGGTACTCAACAGCAGAAATATATTACAGGAAATTACAAATAGATGCTTGCAGAAGTTTTTCTTTCACAAAATTTGAGATGGAATATTTATATCACTTTTCTTAAAATTATTTTTGATCAACAAGTCATAATTGTATCCATTTATGGGATATAACATGTTTTTATTTTATGGTTTTAAGGGTCTAACTTGTAGCCATTTGCTGGATTTGAACTCAATAGTTTTTATCTGAGATTACAAGCATACATTGCCATATCTGTCTTACAATGGAATTATTGCTGTACTTTTATAATGTAAAGAGATTTACTAAAGCTAAAAATATATAAATCACCTAATTATTCCATCATTTTAAAATGATGAAAAAATTGACATTTACTCATTAATTAAAAATATAAACTATATTATCATTACCCATCTTCTTAGTTAGAGTTTTATGGCTGTGAAGAGATACCATACCCAAGGTAAATTTTATAAAAAAAAAAAAAAAGAAGAAGAAGAAGAAGAAAGAAAAAGAAATAAGCCATTTAATTGGGACTGGCTTACAGTTTCAGAAGTTCAGCCCATTATCATCATGACAAGAAGCATGGTGGCGTGCAGGCAGACATAGTGCTGGAGAAGGAGCTAAGATTTCTGTATCTTGATCTGAAAGCAGCCAAAAGGAGACTCTCTTCCACAGACAGCTAGGAGAGGCTCTCTTCCACACTGGGCAGAGTTTGAGCACTAGGAGACTTCAGAGTCAACCTACACAGTGAAACACTTCCACCAACAAGGCCACACCTCCTAATACTGCCACTTCCCATGGGTCAAGCATGGGAAACGACCACATTTGTATTCAATCCAGTATGCCACACATCGCAAGACCTATTCCTCTTATCTTTCTAAATCTTTGTTCGCTTTTGTTTTTAATTTTTAGATAATTTTTAAATTTTTCATGCAATATATTTTTATCATATTCTTTCCCTTCATCCAGGTCCTCCTATTTCCCTACCTAACTTCACATTCTCTCTCTCTCTCTCTCTCTCTCTCTCTCTCTCTCTCTCTCTTCTCTCTTTCTCTCTCTCTCAAAACAAAACCAAATAATGAAAATCAAAAACAACAAAAAACATGGAGTTTGTTTTGTGTTGGCTAACTACTCCTTAGCACGTGTCCTTCACTTGAGTGTCATTGATATTTGGTGAATTTTCTATTTCTCACCCAGCATTAGCCAATCTTTGCCTGTAATGGAGTAGGGAGTAGGTCAGGAAGTTTCCTCTGCATTCCCCACAGACACTTCTTATTAAAACACGGTCAAGCTCCAGGTATGGACAAGTTTTGTGACCATTCCCCCTCCCTGATTTGTAGTTGCTCTTTATTTCGTATCAGAGAGAAGATCTGTGTTTGGCCATGTTTCTCAGATTCTGTTTCTGTGACTAAATAAGATAAGTGGTAACCATCTTATGCACAACAAAGAAGTCCTAGAACACAAATGAACTTTTTCTACATACTTTTGATCCAAATTCAAACATTTCTACCCCTTGTGTGTGTATATGACTAGGAGATTATTTTAGATCTCTTGTTGAACTCCAATATATTTGTCTGTTGCATAGAGAAGTTCACAGGAACCTTCTTTCAAGGGGCTACAGAGGTGGCTTGGGGGATAAAGTAAACACTGGAAGTCTGATGCCTGCTCCACATAAATATCTGATAGGTATGGTGGCCAGCTAATCATTCCAGTGTTCAGAAGGCAGAAAGGAGAATCTCAGAGTACATTGCCAAGCAAGACTAGCCATTCTGTGATCTCTAGTTTAAAGTAAGGTGGAGAGTGATGTGGGAAGACTCCTAATATCAAGTTTGAATCTCCACACTCACAAGTACACATGCCCATGGATAGCAGGACACACACACACATACACACACACACACACAGAGAGAGAGAGAGAGAGAGAGAGAGAGAGAGAGAGAGAGAGAAGGAAAGGAAAGGAAAGGAAAGGAAAAAGAAAAGAAAAGAAAAAAGAAAAAAGAAAGCTGTGGGTCTTTAAGGAGATAGAGGCTGGCTGGCAAAAATAGTCACTGCACACAGGCTTTAAGGTTTCCATAAGAGAGAGAGAGAGAGAGAGAGAGAGACTGCCTATAATGACCTTATGAATACCATTCCAAAAATTTGTAAACCTTCATGTTGTTACAGTTTCAATCTAAAATATCGCCAGTAAACTCATTCTGTGCAGCTGTTTCCCAAGTTATAGCAGTGTTTTGAAAGCTGTGGACCAGTCTGGGTTTATTTGGGGACATGCTTGGTAGGAATTTTGGTGAAAACAATGGAAAGAAAATACTTTCCTAAATGTGCTCTAGTGATGTCAAAAAAAATATGTAATTTATGTAATTAAGACTAGATTCTTACCATGTTCTTTTCTAATATTTGGAGCCTAAGTTTAAGTGTGTGTGTGTGTGTGTGTGTAATAAAAACAGAAAGGGGATCATGAGCAGAGAAATAAATATCTTAAGGGGGTAGAGAAGGTAACAGAGTACATGCAATAAGAAATCAGAAGTGGGTCTAGTAGAAGAATAAAGAAAACAACAAGAGAATGGGTTATGGGGAAGGCAATGGGGGTGTACAAATAAGAACAATGTAAAATAATATGTATGTATGAAGATGCCATGATGAAACTCATTTTTTTTGTAAGTTAATACTCCCCTCAAAAAAGAGTCAGTATCCTCTTAATAAATGCTGGCTAATAAAAACAAAGAAAGGGAAAGCAAAGGAAAGGAAAGGAAAGGAAAGGGAAGGGAAGGGAAGGGAAGGGAAGGGAAGGGAAGGAAGGGAAGGGAAGGGAAGGGAAGGGAAGGGAAGGGAAGGGAAGGGAAGGGAAGGAAAGGAAAGGAAAGGAAAGGAAAGGAAAGGAAAGGAAAGGAAAGGAAAGGAAAGGAAAAAGAAAAGAAAAAAGAAAAAAGAAAGCTGTGGGTCTTTAAGGAGATAGAGGCTGGCTGGCAAAAATAGGTCACTGCACACAGGCTTTAAGGTTTCCATAAGCTCCTGGTTTCAAACCCAAACCTGCTTCTTAGTCCATTCCATGTAAACACCCACTAGTACATGCTCCTGATACAGGAACTGAGTTTCCTCCAACCATTTCTCACACCACTATAGGCTGAAATTTATCTGAAACCACGAGGATAAAAATGAACCTTTGTTTCCTTAGACTGGTTTTTTTTTGTGTGTGTGTGATATTTTGGTCACAGCAATGACAAAGTAAATAGTATACAGGTTAACACATATTTGACATATAATAATAACTCATTACAATCTTATTCACTTTTTTCTTACATGTTTGAATAATTCCTGCTTCTTCCTTCCATATTATGTCAAGTTGAAACAGTTCCTACATCTCAATTTCTCCTTGGACAGCAGACTTTTATTCCTTTGGATTTAAGATCATTGTGACTTATCACCTCAGATTGTTGAAAGGCTTAAAAATCGTGATATTGCATATTATTCATATTTTAATTTCATAATAAGGCAGATTCAATAATCATTTGCAGATTTCCAAACCCCAAGTTAAAGCAGAAATCTTAGTGTTTCATCAGTATCAAGCAAGATATAAACAAGTCCCTAAACCAGAGCTATAGATTGGAATTGAATACTAAAGTGAAAGCAATGAAAACTGTTGACTGAAAAGATTGGGTCTGCATAGGTGTATGACACTTTTTGGCAGAAAAAACCCTGAAAACACAATAGCTGGCCCAGGCAGTAATGAAAACTATATGTAGTCCTCCCAGGGTACCTGTCATGAAGACATTACGGAGTGTTAAGTATGAATGGATTTGAAATTGAGATGGGTACTATATAAGCTGCAGAACATTTTTAAAGATGATATTTTGTCCTCCTCTCGTTATAAAAGAGTACATTGTTGCTTTATTATCTTAATGAATTTTGTACTGCATACCAAAACCTTCTCTCTCCTAAAAGTAAGTAATTAAAATGGAAAGTGTATTTCATAAGCTATATTTATAACTGATGAAAAAAAAAACCCTGAGAAACACAAATGTGGTGATATTTGGCTTCGGGGAAACAAAAAAGAAAAATAGTTTTTTAAAATTCAATTCGACTAGTTTGACAAATGTTTTCCTTACATATTTGGGCAAATAATTAATAGTTTTCCCCAAGCACTGAGGATTTTTTTTTTTTGTATACTCAATGAGAAGACTATATATATGTGTGTGTGTGTGTGTTTGATTATTTTATTTATTCACATTTCATATATCCCATCCCTCCTCCCCTACTTCTATGAGGGAGCACACCCACCCACTCACTCACTCACTCATTCCTACCTCAACACCCTAGCATTCCCCTATGCTGGAGGATCTAGTCTTCACAGGACCAATGGTCTTCCCTCCCATTGATGCCAGACAAGGCCATCCTCTGCTACATATGAGGCTGAAGCCATGCGTTCCTCCATGTGTTCTCTTTGGTTGGTGGTTTAGTCCCTGGGAGCTCTGGGGGGTCTGGTTGATTGACATTATTGTTCTTCCTATGGGGTTGCAAACCCCTTCAGCTCCTTCAATTCTTCCCCTAACTCCTCCATTGGGGTTCCTGTGCTTAGTCAGATGGTTGGCTGAGAGAGCATCTGCATCTATATTGGTGAGGGTCTGGCAGAGCCTCTGAGGTGACAGCCATATTAAGCTCCTGTCAGCAAGCACTTCTTAGCATCAGCAATAATGCCTGGGTTTGGTGTCTGTATATGGGATGGATCTCTAGGTGGGGCAGTCTCTGGATGGCCTTTCCTTCAGACACTGTTCCACTCTTTGTCCCATGCATTTCTTTTAGTCAGGAGCAATTCTGAGTTAATAATTTTGAGATGGGTGGGTAGCCCCATTCCTCAACCAGGGCAGTGTCTAACCTCTGGATATGGTCTCTACAGGTTCTTTCTACCCTTTGTTGGGTATTTCAGCTAATGTCATCCCTGTTAGGTCCTGGGAGCCTCTTGCTTTCCAGGTGCCTGGGACTTTCTAGAGGCTACCCCCAGTGCATGCTGGTAGAATTTGCTGAAGAAGGCAGAGGCAGAAGGATCACATGTTCAAGACCAGCCTGGGAAGACCATAGTCTTAAGGAGATCTCAGAAATTTCCTCTTGGGTTGTGTGGCTGTCAGTTCAATGAGAAAACTGATTCTGAAATGTGCTTGAGTACAGACACAAATCCAAAATACAAAGAGAAGAGTCTCAATTCAATGTAGTGTGTAGCAAGGGAAAAGAGCATAACTGCCTAAATAGCTGTCAGTTATTATGAGTTCTTTGTCTATGCATAATATATTGAAATTTAAGATTGTGCTATGTAGTATCAAAAATTACCATGCAATGGGAGATCACCACATTGACTGAAGCTTGGTCTTATCTCAGAGGGGTATAAATAGGGTTAGAGTGGTTTTTAAAACTGTTTAAGTTGGTTTAGCTTGTCCATCAATGAGGGTGCTATTAGAATGTAGTAAGGCATATTATCTACTTGTTTAGAACATTATATGTAATGTACATATTTGTCCAGGCTCACAGAGCTAGCAAAGCCCACAACTAGAATTTAAACATGTGCATCTTGGTTTCAGAGTTGATTCCTTGAACAAACTAACTACATTTTATTCTCTCATGATGACATGTCACATGTGTACACGTGCAGAAAAAAAAATACATGTTCTATAACGTCCCCCATTTAAAAGCATCACGTTTTAAATATAGCTCTACAGGATTCACCATTCTGAAGCACTCAGCTTTATTCTTAAAGGAATGTCCTTCGAATTGGATCTATCTGAAGCACTTGAGGTAGCAAATAGAAAGCTACAGATGTCAAGTGAAGAGAGAGAGAGAGAGACATAGGCTTGCTTAACCAAGGATATTTCTGACATCAGGGAATGAAGTTGTATTGATGCAGCACAACATCTACTGCTTCCTGGATGGATGTCTGAATCCTGAGAAGAAATTTCCACTGATAAAAACAAAAACGGATGTTTTCAAAATTAAAAGAGTAAAAATTCACCTGGAGAAACCACAACAGCACTACTACTTGGCAATAAAGAATGACAAAAAAAAGGTGGAGCTTGAGATGAATCCTTGCCATGCTACAGCACTGTCTGAACTCCGCATACTCTGTGTTCTTTTCGGGATAGAGAAGAGTTACATGTAGCAGCCAGGCAGAACAGAGAATCAGTGGTCAGACACAGTTCTCAAGTCTGCCAGCAGCAGGACAATTACAACAGCCACTGTGTGATATTGGCTGAAGGAGGGAAGGACTAGGAGGGCTTGGCAGTCGGCATGACTGCAAGTAAATATATTCCTTTCTTGCCAGACTAGGACTTAAATACTCCTGAATCACACACAGGAAGGTGGCCAATAGTTGAGTTAGAAGGACTTTATAGAGAAGTTAAACTTCCTTTTTTATGGTAAAAGTTACTTTTATTTTTCTCCTAATGAAAGTTTAGCCTCAAAATATTTGCTCATAAACACTCTATGGCTAAGGCCAGTGGGTAGGGAACAAAAAGAAGGGGATGGGAGGGAGGGAACCTAGAAGAGAAAAGAAGACAGGGTGATAGAGAAGGGAAGGGAGAGGAGGAGAGACTCTAAGTCTGTATATTTAGACCTGAGTTAGCTATGCTTGAAGAATTAAGTAATCTCACATCAATACAATGGATCGGTTACAAAGAACACAACAGTCTTCACTTCATTCTGAATTACAAATGCTCTGCAAGTGTCTGAAAATCATTTGGCTAGGCTGACTGATAATATTCTTGATGAGGAATAAAATGTTTTTTCCCCTGAAAGCTAATTAATGTAATCTTTAAAATATATATATCCTGTGGCGAGCTCAAATAATTGTAATTGAAATGTGGACCCTGCCAAAACTGAGAAAATTAAAGTTCAAACAAAATCTGTTAATATATTTAAATTAAAAATAAAAACAAAAAGTAAAGAAAACCAATTAACTTCTGGAAACAGAGTTTGATATTTAGAATAAGGAGATCAAGTTAGGAAGATATCAAATTAATACTTTAAACGATGATGGTCTTGCCCAGCTGCTTTTCAAAGCTTCCTCTTACTGGGACTGAAGAGCAGCGGAGCAAGATGTTTTAAATGCCACAGTTGTGTTCCCTAAATGTTTCACACTGGGGTCATAAAAATCCTCCAAGGAATCTTTAGTAGTTTAGAGGTAATTGGAAAAAAAAGGCAAAGAGTTTATAATCATAGCACAAATCTTTTAGGGGCTTACATATAGACACATACATATAGAAATACATATACAAGTTCAATGACAGAGATTGATAAGCAGAAATATACATATATATTTGGCTTACATGGGCCTTATTCCATCAGTTTTTTGCCATTTTAGAAATGGTTCAACAATTCTATTTAAAAACATTAGAGTCATGGAGTATAGGATACAATCATAAATCTTTTAGAATATACATTTCTGTATGGCATCTTAAAATCTGGTACACTTGGGTAATGTAGTGAAAAAATAAACCAAATAAGCCACATCAGTTTTTGTTTTTATTTTAAACTTGATCTGACCTCCTACTTAACTCAATTTAGGTACTCAGGTAGTCCTACATTCTTTCTAAATCCAGGAAATGAGATAAATGTATTTTAGATTCTTCAAGATATTGCTATGTGATTTTCACTTTTCATATGGTTGTTTTTAGTATAAGTGTTATTACAGCCTCTTCCCATGTGTTATTATAAGGAGTTCACTCTGGGAGCAATTTCTGCAGACACACTACCATAAAGAGGTTACAGTATATCAGTAGAGATGGATCTGTTTTTACTTCATTAGCCAGCCAGACAGGAGTAATTCTGAATATCAGATCTAGACCCCATGGAACTCCTGTCCTTTGCTAAGACAAGCTGTAAAGTCTGTACTCTGTAGAACAACCTTGAGATGACTATTAAAGTTCAAAACTCCATCATGGGTGCCATTGCCAAATGACAATATTAATAACATACCAGAGGTGAGATAGTAATCAGAGATGAGGATGCTTCTAGAGACTTATAATTGGCGCTGACATGGACATAAGACACTCATCTGGTTGTCATTATTCTGGTTTCTTAGACCAGACAAAAAAAAGGGGAGTCAGGACAACAAAACCTTTTATAGAATTAATTTCACATGCTTCCATTGACTCTCCTAAAAAGGCAAAAGGGCACAGAGTAGAGGAAGCTGTAAGAGGTACTACAGAATAAGTTACTGCCAGATACTATATTTGAAAAGCAGCCTGGTAAGATGAATAGTTAGCAGATGCATTAATTCATCCAGCAAATAGGTATTATACTAAGCTTGAAAGTACTAGGGTAAGCTAAAGTAGACAAGGTCATTTCCTTCCATTGAATTACAGAATAGCATGGGTACAAACTCTCAATGTGACAGTCAATAGTGATAATTTGTCATGATTTAAAGTCTTCTAGGAGACATGCCTCTAAGAAATGATCCTGTTTAGGTTAGTCTCTGGGTGTGACCATGAGAGATTTTCTAGATTAGATTAATTTTTATGAGAAGATTCACCTTAACTGGGGGTGGCATATTTTCATGGGCTGGGGTCATGGATTGAATGAGAAACAGAAAGAGCTGAGTACACATTTTTATTACTCTCTGCCTCTTGTAAATTCACTGTGACTAATCACCTCTTGCTCATTGCACCACACCTTCTCTGACCCAATGGGCTATTATATCTCCCAAAAATGTAATCCCAAGTAAAACTTCCTTTCTTTCTCTCTCTCTCTCTCTCTCTCTCTCTCTCTCTCTCTCTCTCTCTCTTTCTTTCTTTCTTTTTTTTTTTTTTTTTTTTTTTTTTTTTGGTTTTTTTGAGACAGGGTTTCTCTGTGTAGCCCTGGCTGTTCTAGAACTCACTCTGTAGACCAGGCCGGCCTTGAACTCAGAAATCTGCCTGCCTCTGCCTCCCAATAAAACTTCCTTTCTTTGGGTTGCCTAGTACTTTTGAATAATTGTTTTGAAAGAAAGGAGCACTGTTCTATGGATGTGTTACAAAGAAAGGTGACCTAGAATGGGGGCTAGCAAAGCACTTTAATGGTTAAAAACTAACTATACTAACCTTGTTTCAGGCTGGAATTAAAGTTTATTCAGCAGATTAATCTGTTCATCAATCATCACTGTAAAAATTTTTTACACTAACTTGGGTCTCCAGTGTAGCAACTGCAAAACTCTGCACACCAACTAGTACAAAAGTTCTCATTCTTTATATTTTAAAAAAGAATATTTTTAGTGGTTGGGGAGTTGACTTAGCAGTTACAAGTATCTGTTGTTCTTGTAAAGGATCTTGTAAGAGTTCTGAGCACCCACATGGTGGCTTGCAACTGTCTTTAACCCCAGTCCTAGGGAATCAGAAATACTTTGAAATAACCTGAATAATAATCACAAAGACCTCATCTAAATTTCTCAGTCAGCAGACACACACAATTGCTAGACAGACGTACCCACAGACAAAATATCCATATACATAAAATATGTACATTTTATGGTTAAGCTCAGGTGCTACTTTCCAGAAGACCTAAATTTATTTCCCAGCGCCCACATCAAGTAGCTCATAATTGCTGTAACTCCATTTTCATGGACCTTGTAGACCTGCATTCATATGAACATGCTATACACGAACATACATGTTATTAAAGCAATAAAAAAAAAGGTCTTTCCATAAATTTCCGTTGTTTAAGACCAGTCTGAAACGTTTTCTGATTAGAAATAAAACATGAATTTGTACAGATGTGATTTTTTTTGCAGCCTCACCATCTGCAGTAAAACTATTTGTTTGCAAAGGACAGATCAGTACTAAATCCAAGTCCACATATTCCTTTTGTGAAGGAAATAAAAAGTTACAACATTATTTTGATTATTTACTATTTTGTTATTTCATATTTGGCAATAGAAATCTATCTGAAGCACTGTCATATTCCTGGTTTCTCTTAGGGTTCAGTTGAATCATAATTGTAGAAGATGGTATTCTTCTCTGGATAAGAAATGACTTTTCTTGAGCATGACGGGCATCTCCCACAGTAACTCAGGAGCTGATTGCCCGAGTATTCCTCATTTTTAGTCATATCTTCTTTAGCTCTAAGCCCTTTATGTCCATGTTTATTGTGGATTACACAGAATGATATTTTTTATTCTTTTCTAATTCCTATTATGGAGTTATCCTGTGATTCTATGTCAGTTTCCCTTTGCCTAGATACATTATCCAGTACAGTTTTTATGTATTTCTTTGTAGTCCGACTTTCTTTCTAGAGCCACCTAAGAAAGACCCCAGTTCCCTGGGTTATTGGACTCCAAGAACTATCTAAATTTTTTCTTCTATTATCACCTTTAGTGTAGGTTAAGCTTTCTAGTAGTGCAGATATACAGAGCCAAGGAAGCCTGACTGAATGAGCAGATGAAGTTCTGGGTGAAGATTGTTGTTGGCATTTGGGGCAAAGCACATATGGCGAAGACACATATGGGTCAGGGTTGGAAAGACAAAGCCTTCCTTTGTCCAAGTGTGAGTGTTTATGATCAGTATGTGCAAAAAAATAGGAACTGCAGTTTCCTCCTCATAGATGTTTACAATCTGAGACAGCTAATCTACAGAAACTTCTACTGAAACTAACTCTCCCTATGTACTGTACATAACAAACATACTGAGGTTTTAGATGTGGTGGTAGTATTTATAGCTCCATCTACAGTTATATACAAACCAACCTATCCAAGCTTCTCATGTACATGTGTCTATGTGCTTTCTTCATTCTCTCACTGCCCCCGTCTGGTTTCCAGGATGTAAAAAGGAATCTTTAGCAATTGAAAATGTGCATGCCATTTAGGAATACCAGTATCGTCATAGTACTATTCAATATTGTACTTTTTAATATTATAATGATCTCAAAATAAGAAACAACACAAGAGTTTTTTAGGGTATTTTTTAAGAATTTAAAATGAAAAGAAAAGAAAAAAAGAAATTCCACTCATAGAATACCTAAAGACAGCACTCTTTGCCAAGAACTTGTGAGACCGCATGCTTAACTATAATGTTCATTTTCTATGTATTTTATCTTTCTTTTGATCAAAATGTTCCATAGGGTTTTAAAAAAAAAAAAAGTGTCCTTTGTGATATAAAAACCCCTTTTTGTAATGAACTCTTTAGGCCCTTTTATGTTTTACTTTGAAAACATTCCATCTTTTCAGTGTAAAGCTTGTCAAATTTAGGGGAAGAAATACGATTCAAAATGCCTTCAGAAGTCACCCAAAATTTGACTGATAAAGCTAAGCTCACCATCTCCAAGCAAATATAAATTAAAAAATTTTAAGGGGAAAAAATTAGACAAAAACAAGCAAAGATATGCGTGCTACCTGGAAGATCTTTAGACCAACTAAATTTCCTGGAGAAGCTCTCCAACCCGGGAGGACTGCTTCAAGTTTTTAGGTGTTTTGGATTTCCAGCTCTGCTGTCACCCCTGCTGGGATGGGCCCTTTTTGGGGATTCTGCTGTCTTTTTGTCATTTTGTCCTGCAACAAACCCCTTAGCTTTTAAAATTTAAAATAACCCACAATAGAACTAAAGGGTTGCCAAAGTGAAATTTTTGGTAGTATCCTTACCTTGTCTTTAATGTCATCTGTTTCCTTAACTGGGGGGGAGTAGCACTTATTACATTCTCTGAAAGAACACGTGTCAAACAATGATGAAAGGTCATATCATGGATGTTAAAAAATTTAATTTCTTTAAATAAATTTTTAGAAAAAAGTTTTTCCAAAATTTTGTAGACAAAGGAAAATGAGTAAGCAAAAAAATTCTTTTTTTTGTTTTTTCTCAGCTTTTTCATTCTAAAGATTCTATGCCCGTTTCTCTTGCTAGATAGAAAAAAAAAAAAATTTTTATATAATCTGTGGTGGTGTTGTGCTACTCTTCCGTTTCACCTCTTTTCTCTTTCCTCCCGGTCTGGTTTAAAGATATTTGTGCCCTTGCCCGACTCTCCGGAATTAAAAAAATGTGAATGTATTTATTTTCGACCCAAAGGATAAATTGATGTTTTCCCCCATAGGTATTACCCCTTTGGGCTCAAAACAGATTATGTTTTTTTTTCTTTTGTGGTTGGGAGTATTTTCTGGGCAGTCCCTTTTTCCCTTGGGTGACACAGCATCACTTGGTACGAAAAGGGGAAACCATGACAGATTTAAGGTAAACCCTTGTACCAAAGTTCAATAAGTGGAAACTGTGAATTGTTATTTGAGTTATTAACAAAAACTATAGGTGAGGGAAGCAGAGGTAACCCCATTAAGGCAGGTTTTTATCTTTTAAATGCTGATGCCAATTGGGTGGGAACCGCGACACTGCAGGGAGATCTACAGGTTGGATTTTTTTCCCCCAGGTGGCTTTTTAAAATACAGCCCTGGAGCTCTTTTTAACATCTCTAAAGGGAGTTTCAAAAGTTTTTAAAAACCCTTCTTTCAGCAGTTTGCCTGGGTCGAATCCCTTACTGAGTAAGATATAAACCTGGATATAAATCCGAATCTTCCAAGTTTCCAATTTCCTAGATATGTGAACTATTGTTTACTTTTCCCGGTCTCTGTACTGTCACCCTCTTTTTTGGGGGACTGATTCAAATTTTGATGGGAAAATTTTTTAAACAGTGGGGAGCTATATGAAATAACTTCTAGGTTTAATTTATTCATATTCACAGATAAAATATTTAACCCGGGGGCAGCCCTGGTGATCACCAGGTCCTGAAAAGGAGATAAGGAATTGGCTAAGGAGGAGTGAGTCAGGCAACTGGTTGAGGGAATCTTGCAGCCTGACTGATTGGCAGAGTTTTTACTTATACAAAACTAGGTAGGCAGGGATTGCTCATGTTGTTCCAACATAGATCATTCATTTCGTTTTTGTCCCTGAACATGTGTTTTAAATTCCTCTTGGTCATAAGTTTGTGGTCATTCATAAGCAATGACGAACAGAGATTATTTATACATTCACTTATCCCTCTCAACCTGATAACCCATATTTAAGAATTTTTGTGGTTTCAAGGGCACCAGACATATTAGAAAATCTCCACAGCTGGGCAGATTGACGTGTCAAGACACTGTATTATTAACTCTTAGTGGTCAGAGTGCCATTATCATTAATTCCAAGAAAAATCTTCAGGCTGAAGCTGCTGCAATTATTTAAAAGCCTGCCAATCATACAATATTTATATATTTTTTTATTTTTGTAGGATTTATTATTTGTCTAGTCTTGGGTCTACTTTATTCTTTGGTCATTATGTCACCAAATTTGCCCTGTACAACCTTAATTTTTCTAAGAAAGGGGGTCTAAATACTTTATTCTTTTTTCCATTTATCCAAACCATTCCTTGTCCATTCAATATTAAGCCCCTGTGTAGGGCAGAGATAACTGCAAACAATCTAACTTTGTTGCTGTAATTTTTTCCTCAGGGCCATATGATATGCAGTCCCCAATCTTACATGACACATTATTGCCTGATTATAATAGGAAGAGATTTTTAAATGTGCTCTGCTGCCAAATTCTCTGCCTCCTGAATTTTGTTTATCTTTTTTAAGTTTACATTTGTTCTGATTATCTTGTCCTGGTTAGTATAGGGACAGATGTTCCAAGAATATCTTAGAGTCAGAACCTCATAAGGAAATCTCTTACATCTTAGTTGAGTCACAACCTTCTGGGCTTATAGGAGGTTCTTTACGGTGAGATAAGGATATCTCCCTAAAGGGGGGAAGGGTAATATTGCTCAGTACTTTCCTGGGAAAGCTTTGAAGCAGTACATCCTGGGAGAATGGCATAAAATGATTCATAAGAAAATTTCCATCAATCCAATATCCCAGATTGTAGAAATATAAAAGTGCCCCATAGCATTGCAACAGGTGGAGAGCATGATGAAAACTAGAAGACCATAGGACAGTGATTGTATCAATGCACCTCTAGCTTTGCTGAGTCTTGTCAAGGGAGCTGTGCTGGCTTTATGACAATCCACTGTTCTCATTAGATATGGCTGTGCCAACCATTGTTTTCCACTGATACGTGACAGAAAAGAAAAGACCAAAAGGAGCTGCCAGAAACTTGTCAGAAATTCTACCAATCTACTCTGGATTTATAATTATGTTCATATTTACTATGTTCACATACTCAAGTGATTTTATGTCTGTGGATAATTGCTTTTTGGTGGTGGTCTGGGATAGAGTTTATGCCTGTAACTGTGCTAACTTCCTGTTAACATAGGGCACTACCCAAAAGAAAGATTGTCTTTAGCAACCTTGGAGGAAAAATAGGCATATGCCATTAGAGTTGATAAATGACTGCTGGTAGCAGATATCTTAAGGGAGTAAAGTTGTCAAGTCCACAAATTGTCTCTTTATAGATTTTACTTAAATGTAAAAGAGACTCTTTATTGATCATGCTCAATGACATTCCACCACTCATGAGTCAAACACATAAGATAATGTTATTACAAAACATGATGAGATCTCAAGGTAAATTTAGCATAAAATGATGAGAGGGGTTAATATCCTCACATAAGTAGGCTGAACTCTAAGATATGTGAGATTTTTGCACCCTTTGTGTTATACTCAGTGTTTCAGAATAATATGTAGCTTAAAAGGCTTTAGGATATAGATTGTATTGATTTAAGAGTAATATATAGGTAAATGTGTGGCTTTAGTAAGCAAGTATATTCCTGGTGATTGATGATATTCAGTTCCCTTGTGGTATTGGTGTTAGTGCTACTAAGACAGCTAAAGAGCAAGTTTCAGCAGTCATGAACCCTCTTCCTCCAGGATGGGAGGACTTTATTTGAGGTCCTACTTAGGAGAGTGTTACAACCATGTTGATAGGCTAACTGATTCCTTTTTCTGTTTATACTATATATATTAGAGCAAGTCTAAAATGCAACCATAAAATAAGAACAATTTTACTAAAAGATGAAAAATCCAGTCTGAAATACCACCTAAAATAAGAACAAATTTAGGAGGAAAAGACAATATAGTAGTTGAATTTTATGCTCTGTTTGGGGGAGCACAGTGATTCAATATTAGTCATTTTGTTTGATTTGAATTCTTGTAAATTATACTTCAGTGAGTTAAGGTGAAAATAGTTTATATTTGATTTTTAAAATGAAGCAATGTTTGGTTGATTACTTTCCATCCCTCGTGTAGCCTACTTTTATTTGATACAAAAATCTACTATCCCTGGTGATGAAGATGATATCTAATTTAAAAGAAAAATAAATACCATCGCTAACATATTGTTTGAATTTGTTCTAAATTGCTACACAGACAGCAATTAAACACAGCATCTCCCTTGTATTCTTTATATCCAATGCACTAAAATAGTTTCTTTGAACACATCCTGCACAGTTTGATACTGTGCAATCTACTTTCCTGAGCTGTAGAGCAGAGTTTACTCTACTGTGAAGGAAAAGCAAACGTAAGGAAGAAGGTTGAATTATAAGCTGATACTACCAGAGGCTTTAGTTCTCTCACACCCTGATTTTTCTTTTTTAATGGAGACCAAGACACAATCAGGTGGTAATTTTCCAGGTCAATATTTCATAATGTTATCACAACTGAGAGAGTCTATTGTTTCTACTATGTAGCTAGAGGCCTGGAAGGTTTCATAGCTTTTCAATTACCATAAGACAAACTCCTTCCTAACTTTATATTTCCCTCTTTGCACCTTCGCAACAAAGAATTATCTAAGTTACAACATCATATAGTGCCTAAAATGACTCAGTGGTGTAACAGTTCATTGCTGTTATAAGGTGACTATCTGAAATTTGAGTATTCCAGAGATACATAAAGCTAGATGAGTAGCACTAATTGTAATGGCAGTGATGTTTGGGTTAGCATTGACGGCAGAGACAGGAACAACCCTATTACATTACAGGCCAGATAGTCTGGCAAACATGCAGAAGCAAACACAACAACAAACAAAATCGTTCTCATGATGAAAAGGCAAGCCCAATGGCACTGTCGGTTTCTCTAACCCTTTACATGCATGTCAAGGCACTTATTCACATTCACTACATAAGCACTTGTACATACAAATTATTTTTTCACATGTCATACACTAAACTTTAAATGCTCAAAAACTAAAAACATTTTGATATCTTTTGTTTTCTTTTTTCTTAAAAATTTCATGCGATATATTTGACCATTTTTCCTCTGCCAACACTTCCACCAAACTTTATGCTCTCTTTTGGGGATTGCAAGAAGGATCAACCTGGATGCCTTCTGGTTGCTGCAGGCTTGGGGAAGGCAATCAGAGAAGTTTCCTTATGTACATGATGCAAACTATGATCGCCTTCATTTGTCTTATGCTCTAGCTAAGACTTAAAGAACTATATTGAATACGTATGGATGGAGTGGACAACCTTTAACTTGTTCTTGATTTTAGTAGAAATGTTTTGAATTTCTATTCATCCCTGACACTGCTTTGGAAGCCCAGAACCTGAGATAGATATAGCCAAGGACCTGGTGGAATAACCAAATACTTCCGTTATGCTTAAAGGAATGAACCAATAGATGTTTCCGACATTCTTCTACTTATATCATAGATCAGTGCCTTGTTCAGCCATCTTCAGAGAGCTTCTCCTGCAGTATGAGGGAACAAATACAGGACCCACAACCAGACACATGTTCACAGAATGAGAGAACTTAGAACAGTCAATACTGAATGCAATGTCTCCATGAAATCCTACCCTCGGGGCTAGGGAATCCTGTGGAATAGGAAGTGATAAATGTGTAAGAGTCAGAGGGTGGAGGACACCAAGAAAACAGGGCCCTGTAAACAGGTGGGAACCAATACACATATGAATTCAGAGACTGAGGTGACATTCACAGGTCTCCAACTGATGACGTTTGATAATTTTGATGATTGTTTAAACTGCTTCTGCTTCACAGAAATAACCAAGTGAGAACAATATTACATATTCACCCAAAGGGGTCAGAGCAACAAAAGATGACCTTTGTGTATAAATAAAATTCATTTTGTCTCAAAAAAGAACGAAGAGAATAGGTTCTCCCAAATGGAGTCTTACTGGGTACACAAACGATCTTAAGGGAATGTCCCATGTCTCAGCAGTTGAATACCAACACAAAACAGGATTCATATGGCATCTTTGGAGGTTCTTTGCTCACAATGTTTTTTCAGGGGCTTTCTGTTTGTTTGCTGTTCCTGTGTTTTGTGTGTTTGTTTGTTTAATCTTTACAGGTCCTTTGCTATGTTTATGATTTCCAGTTTTGTGGTATTATGGCATTCTGTGTGTGCGAATGTATGTGTCTCTCCATCTATGCATGTTTTCATTCCTCCTTTGGCTCCTTTTCTTCTGTTTATTTCTTTGTTCATTTGTTTTGTACTATTCCAGTTTGCTTATTTTCATTTTATTTTTAATTGTTATTATTCAGATGCTGTGTTTTTTTGTTTTTTTGGGTTTTTTTGTTTTCTAAGAAGAGACAGAAGGGGTATGGATTCGATGGAAAGGGGAGGTGAGAAGGACCTTCAAGGAGTTTGAGAAGGAAAGCCATAGTGAGAATATATTGTATGAAAAAAATCTATTTTTTTCTTTTTCTTGTGTGTGTGTGTGTGTGTGTTGTGTGTGTGTGTGTGTGTGTAGATCTAGACAGCATGGGTGCTGGGAACTGAGCTCTTTATTTTTGGTTGTGAGTCTTACCCTTCAATGTCTGAGACATCTATCTCTGCAGCCAGAAAAAAAAAAAGTATTTTCAAATAAAGAAAAAGAGGAATGCCTGTAGCCCTGGGTTTTCGTCCCATTACTGAAAAAAAAAAATTTACCAGTGCTACTTTTTCATTAAGGACAGGTGACGACAATCTCTAATGATATGTCAGGGCAGAATGTAGGAAGGTAGAACACATACCACATGACCTGTAAATAAATTCCAACAGGTTCTGTTCATCTTCTGTCCAAAATATCACACGCCTGGCATAAACTATAGAACATGTCTGTAAATGTCATAGTCTCTGCCACAAATGTCTTTGCATTTCTATTAATATCTTTGGTAGGAGTTTCACACCATTCACAGGTAGGCATAATTTATAAATCTTTTCTTTATAATGTTTTTTAAAGCACTGCTCACTGGTTCTTTTAGAGTCACATGTAGCTTGCCTTGGGCCACTGACTGATTAGACAATGTTTCTTTATTACGTTTTCTTTAATGAAATTCTATACTATCATAGCCTTGGAAATCTCAGAAATTTTCACACAGGAAGTATGTGCTAGTTTCCTTGGTATTTAGGATTCAATACAGTCTAGGAAATCTATCTTCCTACTTGGATTTCCGTTGAGGTAGCTGTCTTGGAATTGAATTACTCCCCACTCTCACTCCCACTTCTCAGGGACACTCTAAAAGCCTAATTTTGCCTCCCTTCTCCGTCAGCCTTTAGAATCTCTGCAGAACACAAGGCAATTAGTAAGTCCATTAGCTACCACACAGCATTCTTCCAAAATTTACTGCCTAGCCAATATATTTGGTATTCAAAGCACTTTATTTTCAGAATATCTTTTTGATCTCCTCAACTACCCATTGTTTTTCTAGAAAATCTTCCATTTTTTTGGGCATCCCATTCCAATTCAATAAAGATATAGAAGGATTCAAAGAACAGGTGTACAATATACTCAATAAAATAAAGTAATTCTGTATACATCCATTAATTTTAAAAACTATAGATGCTGAAAAGTCTTTTGAACTGAATTCCAAAAAGGAATGAACTCTTCTTTGATGAACAAAGAGCCACAGGCACTTTAAGCAGGAGCTTCAAAGGTTGTGGGTTGTCAAAGGCAATTTTTTTTGATTGGGAAGTGGGGAGGGAAAGGAAAATGCTTTAGCTTCTAATTTGGGAGGGTTTACTGGAAGGATTGAATAGAATTTAAAGGTTCGCAATACAAAATTTAAAATTTTTTGATTTTTACCGAGAATTTCTATCTCATGCCCCTAAGTTTTTTTTATCACTATTCAGCAGAGAAGCTCTAGAATTTACAGTGGAAGAAAGTTAGAACACAGTTGAGAATGTCTAGGCTTAAATTTTAGTGCTCTTGATGGCACTGGATTCAAAGTGCAGCAAATGTAAAGGAAACAACAAATGCCTAAATTTTTACCGTACCCCTAATAAAATCAGAAAGAATTTCTCAACTTTAAAATTGGATGACGAAGCAAAGTAAAAGTTATTTCTGCTTGTTTGTAAATAGAAGTGAAACCAAACTGATTAGCACCATCTTAACTCAATTGATAAGAATATATCACAAACTTGCTGTTTAGCTGTAATGTATGGAAAATGAATCCAATTTCCCAGAAAAAAAAATTGAAACTAAAGAAAAAGAAAAAGGAAAAGAAACTTCAGTCATATATGTATAAATAAATTTTGGCATATGATGAAAAAAAAAAATACAATGTATAATCAGGTGACATGAAAAGAACAATCACTGGAATGTAGACACACAGATGTCATTGTCATGAAAATTAGCCCAGAAGCACTTTAAAGAAAGTCCAACACAGAGTGTAAAAGGGAAGAGGGGATCTAGAAAAGACTTTAAAGCTCCAAAAAGGAAAAAATATGCAAAATTTTAGATGAAGAAATTGCAAATAGTTTTTAACTCATTTATAAGAATGGAACAATACATGTGGAATTGTAATATAAATAAGAAAATGAGACACACATGAAAAATGTAGAACATCAGAAAATGGAACTGGTATCTTACTAACATATAATAGGCATATATTTTTTAAAAGGAATAGAAGAGAAATAATGGCAGTGAAAGTATTTGAAAACTTAATGGGCTCCAATTTTCAAAATTAAAAAAAAAAAAAAAACCAGTGTCAATGTAATATAAATATGATTCTCACTGTATTTTTTTTTTTAATTTTTTGTGCTAACTGTACCCAAAATTCCTCACAGAATAACCTAAAAGAGTATGAATTTGTTTTGGTCATACTTTTAGATGGTTCAATCAATGCAGAGACAGCATAGTAAAGCAGAGCACTCCACAATAAGGCACTGATAATGCAAAAAGAAAAGAATGTTCATCATCGCCCTGGCATTTGTCCTTTCCTCCTTCTATTACATTATAGCCTCCAACCCATGGGATGGTGCTACCCACATTCAGATTTATCATTGCTCCTTTAGTTACTCCTTTTTGGCAACATTTTACAGATGTCTAGAGATTTCCCTACAAACTCCTGAGTACTTCTAAACTCTTTCAATGTCAACAAGGTATTCAACATTAGCCATCTGAAACAGGCTATACCCCATCAACAGCCACATCTAGTTATTGTGGTTTATTGCATGGGTAGATTGAGAATTCATTCCCTACTATCAGATCCTTATTTATTTCACCTATGAGGACTGGTATCATGTCTTTGTAGGAAGTAACTTGGCTAGAATTGTGCAATGCTCTGAAATGGTATATCTTCTTTGAATCATGGGACAAAATCTGGCTTCTGTCAGAGTCTGATTTTTAAACTTAGTCTATTTTTGAAAATTGGGTATTTTTAAGGGCTATGTATTTCATATCCACAAGCTTGAATCCCATATATTAAGGATAAAATGTTATTGTTATAATAGCTTGATAATTTTTTTTATTAAGGAGAATATTCTATGGGACTAGAAGAATGTTTCAATGCAATAGTTTCTGAGGCCTGTTTTTTTCAATAGTATTCCATTTACAGGTGTCAGTACTCATTAAATGGATAGAATTATTGAAACTATCCTCTTTCTAATGCAAATTATAGGGAAGAGGAACCAATATTTTTCTAAGTTATCTTGTCTGGCTCTCAAAAGCAAGGCAACTAAGATTTCTCAAACAAGGAGAGAGACATAGAAAAGTCCTTACTGACTCAATAAATACATTAAAATGAATGGCTCAGCATTACACAGGTGGAGAATTACCAGAAAATATGATGTAATTCTGACCTTGCAGAGCTTATAATTATGTGAGATGTTGACAAACATAAGAAAGCACAAATGTGGCAACAAATAGGATGTTAATTTCTGGTTTCATTTTACGATTACTTGATAACTAAAAAGCTAAAATTTTCAGAAACCAGACAGATTAGTTGTTAGCGCAAATGACATGTCTATTATTGTAGATAATTCTATATTTTGTCAGTCAATATTTATCATATAATTATGTAACACTTTAGTAAATTCAATATATGTGTATTTACATGAATAAATTAGATATCATCTTATCACATGAAAATAATTATAGATGACTAAGCTCCATTTTCCTTCTATGTGTTGGTAATCTCTGAAACATGAGAAAGAATTTCTTTCAGAGAATTTCAAGCTGTATGTTGATAAATTCATATTTTCCCTTGATAGGTAAATATGTGAAACTATATTAATAATTACCACTATGAAATTATTATAAAAGAAGGAAGCAGTACAGTTTAGAAGAAAGATGTTTTTAGAAAGATGGTAGTATTTTCTTCTGAATGTGTTTCACTTAATACTGCAGACAGCCAGGTGAGGTCAATCACTATTGATATCTCATTTTGTAGATGATATGTCTGAGAAACTATACATTCCTGAAGGTGAGGTAGGTAAGTGAAGTGCTGAAGATAAACTCAGGTATGCTGTCTGCCCTTTGCTGCTGTATCCCTTCCAACATCCATTCATTTTATTTATTTATTTATTTATTTATTTATTTATTCATTCATTATTCAACTTATTTATTTATTATGTCTCAAGTTAAAAGTGTCTTTCACAGTAGAATATTCTATATAAGTCAAATGAAAATGAACTTTATTAACATAAAATGTAGGTTATCCAGCTGCTAAAACTTCTCTCAGATATATTTCAATATCTCTTCCTCAATCATTGCCACAGTGACATCTGTCTTTTATTTGCTACCTCCTGGTCACACTACAAGTATTCTGTCTTTGGGTATTATGGGTATATTCCAGACCGAAGAAGTTGAATACTAAATACTAAAGAGTAAACACATACACACACACACACACCACCACACACACACACACACTCACACCACAGAAGAGTTCCGCAAGAATTAATCTGCAACTAAAGGGTTTGGAAAACTAAAAGATTAATTTTGCAGACATTTTTTAAAGAAAGAATAAAGGTGACTAAGGTGAGATTAGATGCCAAATGGCACAAATTTTTCTCTTAAATCTCCCTAGAATAATTTGGATTCATTAACCTTCTTCTTTTTCTTTCTAGAAAATTTAATTTTGAATTTATATCTAATGTTAGGCACTGTTGATTGGAAAATCTGTGATATGTTATTTTTTCCAATTAATTTTTTTTCTCTACCACACATATATGCCACATGCTCATCTTATTTCCTTGAGTATACAGCAAATGTATAGACCTATTCTTTCCATTTATGCTATAATCATGAATCAGTTTTGTTTTAAACAAAAGAAAATAATTTTCACAAAAATCATTTTTCACAATAAGACATATAACATTTATTTAAGTGAAAATGTATCAGGAGTAGAAAACGTTCATTCATTATAATATAATATATATATATATATATATTATATATATTATTGCTCTTACCCATATCTATGATATAATCATAGATAATAATCTCTTATCTTATCTATGATATAGTCAGCTGGAATGGTAATTTTTAATGTTAATGTATTTAGTACATTTACACAGCACTATTTTTCTAGTTACCCAATAATGACACAGAGAGAACAAGATTTATTTTCAAGTTATGTCATGTACCTGGACAGTCATTGATTCACCTTAATTCTCCAAGATAATCAGACTACCTACCAGCCAAAATCCCCATAACACTTGCATTTAGGACCTTTCCCATGCTCCAGTTAAACTTTCTTTAAAGCCTCCTCTCCTTTTCCTCCTTGTGACTGAATCTTTTATGTCTTCTCGTCTCTCCCTCTCCTGGCTAGTAGAAGTCCCATCCACTATACTCTCTTCTGCTTAGCCATTGGTGATTCAGCTTGTATTGAAAAAGAATGAATAAATGGTAGGCATTGTTATACAAACTTGAGACTCAGTTACTGCTCTAGCACCAGAGCCATAGTCTGTTCCCACTATGATGATCGTGAAGTAACCCTCTGAAACTGTAAGCAAGCTCCCATAAAATGTTTTGTTTTTAAGAGTTGTCTTGGCCACATTGTGTTTTCGCAGCAATAAAACAGACTAAGACAATAACTAACAAGTAAAAACTACAAATGTTTAAGGTTTACAACATGATGTATTTCTGTACATATACACTGGGAGATGACATTCACAATAAAGTAAGAGATACTTATACAAAATTATCTACTCCCTTAAGAAATTTCAGATTATATAGTGTTATTATAGATTATACTTACTGTGGTTTTACATTATAACCACAGAATTTCTTCATTTAGTAGTTATATTCTCACAAAATAACCATATTTATCCTCTAGCCAATCCCTAGTAAGTACAATTTATGTCTTAGGTTTTACGTTTTGAGAAATCCACATATGATTTAGTATTTATCTTTCTATGCAAGGCTTATTTTTTCATCTTGTTCTGTAGGTTCATCTATATGTTTAAGTTTATGATTTAATAATAATTTATAGTTTATAATTTCTACATTCATTTAGGAGATTATATATATTTATATATATTATATATGACTATTTTTGCTACTTTTGGACATGCACTCAGCAGTAGAATTTTTGGACCCCTGTGACAACTATGTATTTCATTTTCTGAGAAATTTTCACACTGTTTTCCATAATGGCCTTACCATAGTAATTAACACAAATGAAAAATCCCTTTTTTCCATATACTCACAAATATGTGTTTTTCTTTTGCCACCATTTGATGATTGTCATCTTAAAGGCTATGAAATAACTCATTGTGGTTTTGATTTTGCATTTGATAGTTAATGTCATGGACTATATTTTTATATATCTCTTGGATACTTTTATATCTTTTATGCGGGAGAAAAATCTATTCAGGCATTTTGACCAATTTTGGGGTGGATAACTAAATGTTTTTTACTATTGTCTTATAGAAATTTCTTCTATGTTTTAGATGTTAACCTTTAAATAGTTTATAATTTTTCTCCCATTTTATGTGTCCTTTTTCATTTTGCTTGCTATTTTTATTTTTTATAGAGACTCTTTTAAAGGACATGTCCCATTTCTATGTTTTTGCTTTTGCTACCTATATTTCAGGTTATATTTTAAAAAATTATTATTGCCAAGACTGATTTTTTTTTTTTACTTCTAGGATACGTATAGATTCAAGTGTTTGATTTAAAGATTGAATGAATTATGTTTCATTTTTTAATTGTTTTGTTGTTATTTTACAAAATAATCTAAGAATCTGATTTTGTCTTCTATGTGTGAATATCCAGTATTATCAAAAATTACTGAAGACCCTATCATTTTTCTGATTGTACATTCTTCACATTTTTGTAATAAGTTAATTGTATATTCTTTAGTCTTTTTTTCTTGCTTCCCATTTTGTCCCATTGGACTATGGATAGCTTATGCATTCTTATCATTTTCAAACAAACACAATTTTTAAAAACTCTTAAAAGCAAAATTATAAAGCTTTTCTTAATTATACTACTTACTAATGTAGTCATATATTTAAATTCTAGACACTAACATCATGTGAAAATAAGCATCTTTAAGTCTTCTATTGATTTTTCCAGAAAAGCCTAAAAGAAGCTCAGCTGGAATAGGTAAATAGTTCGGATAGTGTCTTGTTTGGGTTAACTATTGCTGTGATAAAATATCAATGACCAAGACAATTAGAGGAAGAAAGGATTTATTTCACTTACAGTTGAGTTTTAACAGTTTATCATCAAAAGCGTGAGGGCAAGAAACCAAACAGGGCAGGATATTTGGGGCAGAGATCATGGAAGGGTGCTGCATACTGACTTGCTCCTCATGACTTGCTCAGTTGCTTTCTTTTAGACCCAGGACCACCAGTCCAGGGATGACCCTACCCACAATTGTTGGTGTAGAAGTAAACATTTATTTGTCTGATATAATTGTCATCTCCAGGGCATACTTCTGGATAAACTCACCCTTTTTAGGTTCTTTCTAGAACTCTGGCTGGCAGGTTCTACTCAGCAGTTCGGACTCCAACTCCTCCAAGGTGACTGATTCAATCTGGCATCTCCCCTGAATTGCTCTACTTGACCTCAAACTAATGTTGATGTCCGTGCCACCAGTATAGCTGTAGGCATTTTTGTTCCATGTCTGCCAGCTATTTCATTATTGTTGCTGTAGTTTCACCTGCCAGTCATTTACACAGAAAAATAACTTGACTCAGAGCAGGGTTATGCTGAACATATCTCTGGTTATATTCTTATGTTCTGAGGTTTGCTAATCTTAAGAAATTTCACAAAGCTCTAGATAGGAGCCATCAAGTTAATAGGTCAATATGAGATGTTAGATCTAAAATGGTTCAATTCACAGGTGACCACCATGCCCCTACTTCCTGCACCTGTGTATAAGCTCACTGTGGTTTTGGTGGGATTTTTTTCCTTTATAAAGTTGACAGAGAAATATGTTCACTGTCCTAGCTTTAGCTCCCAAGTCTGAACTATGTCCTTGATCTAATCAGTATTAGGGTTATGTGTCAATAAACAATCCTGACAGACTAAGATCAATGTTCGATGTTCATATGGTTTGTGGAGTGATCATGGACCCAACTAACTCTGGCAATTTGTTCTAATCTTTCCTTCTCATTCTCTGGCTTCAATGCCTCTGCTGCATGAACTGAATAGAACTGAACTTCAACTTATCCTACTAAACTACATTCTATGCTGGGTACACTTTGTATGTTTCCTCCTCTCAGATGACTTTGGCTTGTGTCAAGCTGACAGAAAACTAGCAGCATAATTAGTGAGAGATAAGTCATGTTCTAGAGGATGTTCCCATAGCATTTTTCTTCTCTATGGCTTAGTATCACTACCCACATTACAGATAAAAGTGTCAGCCCTTCACCGTTTTGGCTGGAAACAAGTAGCTTTAGCCTAGAAAAATAAAGGCAAGAGATAATCACATAATGTCCATGGTAGTAAAGAAGTCAACACACAAGAACATAGAGGTTGTAAATGCTTAGGAATACAGAGGAAATAAACAGGATATCATCAAAGTATGGTTAGTTAAAAACACTTTCTCTTTTTCTTTTCATCTCTCTTTCCTCAATATTCAGGCAAAATTCTGTAGATAAAGAACTTCAATTCTTATATTAATCAAATCAAATTAAAACAAATGTAGTCGTTAGAAGCTGACCACGAGTTACAGCTCAAGGATTCAGTGTGGTATATGTGAAGTTTATCAACTTAGGAGAAGTCATCGTATGTCAGTTTTATAACTCTAATATAATTTTTTCTCTATGAGTAATTGTAGCTTCAAAAATCGATAATCATTAGAGTAAGAAAATTCTAAATGACAATTCTTAATATTTTGTTGCTCAAATGTAAAGATCTTTTGGTCATATGTTATAGCTCAAATACTTTATTAATTCAGGAAAATTTACCTATGAAGACATTAGGTAGCCTCTTTTCTATTCCTTCCTTTCATGTTTTTTCCCTTTTTTTTTCTTTAATCTCCCACTATGTTACTTATACTTACCTCTTTTCCTTAAGCTACTTCTAATCTATCTTTTCCACATGTCTGCTATTGGGCTACATGTGAAATAAACAATGTGGGTAATTGTCAAACTAGTCTCGTGAGACCCAAACTGTTTAAAACAGGTATTTCTTTTTACTGTGTTGAAGTTTTATCCAGGGTACTTGTAAATACTAGCAAATAAAATTAAATTCACACATAAAATGAAAGCCTAAAATTTTATATTTCACATTAGGGAACCCAAGTTCTGCCAACATATCAAAATAGGAGTGATTCTAATGTGAGGTATAATTATAACATCCATGAACAATTGCTCATGGTTCAGAAGAATAATAGGATTAATGAGTTGAGAGATTGCTTTTACTGCCAGTAACACTGGCCAATAAAATATTTCAAATGACCATAAAGTTTGTGTGTGATTGGATTTGAACTAGACCTTCGTATGTTAGGCGATGCACAAATGCTATGGGAGTCATTGGCTATCTTGTTCTCAAATCCTGTCCAGGTTATTGATTTTGGCTGTGGAAAAGTTTCATGATGTCTAGTAGCTTAACCAATAGAAGTGTTTATTTTGTTTATGTATCTTGAATTTTGGGCTTCATCTGGGAGGGAATACTTATCTCTGGTCCATGTGGTATCAGAGAGGCCAGCTCTAAGGCTGGGGGGCTAAAATAATCTAACGACTTACTCTTACATTATCTGAGCTTCATGTCAGTTGTCACTTTGAAGTTCACTTAGAAGTACAACTAGAAACATTTGTATGAACTGTTTCTTATTCTTATTATTCATATTATTCTTATTATTTACTCATTGGCTATGATAGTTTCTAGACTTTCCATCTATCTTCTGTTTGCTTGCATTATTGGTATTTTTAAAATTACTGATCACAATTACTTCCCTGAGTTTGATTTCTATGAGTATAACATCAAAGAATTTGTGTTTGAGAAAGGGGTGGGGTTAGGAATAAAGATACAGATGAGAGAGTTTGGATAAATAAGATAAAGTAGAAGCTTCTACTTTATCCTTTTTCTTAAGCAATGGAGTCAGTTCTTTTTATAATCTTCCTTATGATCAAGTCCTAGGTCATCAATATTCAAAAAATGGACAGTAGATTCTACTTCGAAAACCAAGAGATTCAAGGAATATGTAAATGTTCATTTTAAATTCTGCAGTTGTCCCCTACCCTAGCTTTGAGCAGCCAGAAAGACTTTGTTTGACACAGGTACCTTAATGATTCAAGTGGAGTCATCCACCCTGGCGCACATACAACTTCCTATAGGAACATAGAAAGAATAGCCTGCCTTGCTGAGCTCTGCCTTGCAACATAATCCATCTGAAACAAAGGACAGGTTCCATGGGCTTACCCTACTGTACAAAGTGCTGAGTATTAAACTTGAGCCTTGATCAGAGAACTTCATCTTGGCTCCATGTTTCTCTCGCCCCTCTGTCTCTTTTTCATTTCCAGCCCTCCTTTCAGGTGAACCCAGTTTGTCGGTAGCCACTGGGAAGCTGCATGCACTCCTGAGTATTAAACCCAGGGCCTTGCACATACTAGCCTGTGACACCCACTGTAATGTAAAACTGACAAGTTTGCTTCTTTCTTCTAGTCACTTGCTTGATGATTCACTTCCAAGCTTTCTTTCTCCTGTCCAACTAAATTTCATGGCACATATTTTTTTCATACTACCTTCCCCCAGGTTCAACGCTTGCTGGTTTCTGCTTAGTAGGAGCCAGTGATATACATTGACAGAAATGTTGGACAACAAAAAGATGGACAGCAAAATGGTTTGTCTCTTCTCTTTCTGCTTCAAGCAGAACTTTCAGTGTTTCCTGCATTTCATGTGTCCTTTCAATTCCAAATTGAATCATTTGTACCTGTGCTTGCTATGAAGACTAGCTACTCATTTCCTGTCCTTCTAAGATCAACAGTAGCAACAGACTTCTTTTGCTGGTCCATGGTTTCCCCTTGCATCTTCTATTTAGATTCTTTTGCCTTTTTATTTTATTTAAAAATCGCATTTTGTAATTACTTCCAAGGATAGAATTTCCCCTGAGTTCTTATCCAAATGAATTTGTTTTTGTGACTGTTTACTGTCACTGTATAGCTGTAACAAAGAATACAAAGAGCATAACTTAGAAATAAAGATTTCACTAAGTTTAAAATGTGTGTATCTTAGTTAATTTTCTACTGCTGTGAAGAGAAACCTGACCAAGGTAACTCTTATTAAAAAAATGCACTTAACTTGGGTCTTACTTACAGTTTTAGAAGGGTTGGCCCACTATCATCATGGCAGTTTTTCAGACAGGCGTAGCAATAAATTGGTAGCTGAGAGAGCTTTCTATCCTGTTCCATAGGCAGGAGAGGGGGGAGAGAGAGAGAGAGGAGAGGGAGGGTGAGAGAAGAGAGGGAACGGAGAAGGGGAGAGGGGAGGAGAGCCTAATGTGTGAGTTTTTGCCTTCAAGCCTCTCTTCCCTGTCTGGTGGTTTTGGGAAAATGGTGACCCCTGGGAAAGTGCATTATTAGGAGGTTTTGACTTTTGTTTGATTGGAAGTGCGTCACTACGCAGGTGGTAATTTGTGGGCTCCTAGTGCCTCAGTCTCCACCAGTGCAGAAGAGTCTTCTCATGATGCCTTTGGATTTAAAAATATAGAAATCTTGAGTTTTTCTCCAACACCACATTGCCTGGATGCTACCTGCTTCCTGCTGTGATGATAATGGATGAAACTCTGAAACGGGAAAAACCAAACCACAAGTAAATGTTGTTCTTTATAAAAAAAGTTGCTTTGGTATGGTTTTCTCTTCACAGCACTGAAACCCATGGGAAAACCCGTAACACACTAGGAAATAAGGAATGCTAATCAGCTTGGGTTGATCCCCAAAGGAGGGAAACGAAACATATACCATTTTCCACCCTGAAACTAGGAAGTAAATGTTGTTAAATGGGCCTTGTTTGCCTTTGTATCTATAGAACCAGAACCTCACTCAAATCCCAAAAAATGTTTATCTCGACTTCCCCATAGATCTTTATCTTTAGCTTTGTTTCCGTTAATAAAAAAAACATCCTAAGCAGAGATATTACATGTACTTTAAAAACCCGTGACCATAATCTATCATGATTAGAGGAGACCATCCAGATCCTTTGAACTTAAGGTCAGAACCATCTTCATGGTTACTTAAAACTTTGCAAATAAGTTTCCAATGTATTTCTACCTTAGTTATTCGCACATGGGATTGGAATAACTGTTGCCACAAACTTTTCCAAAATTGTCTAGATTTTTAAATATGTTATTTACTTTAAAATATTTTTCTTTATATATTATACTCTGGAAATTTTTTCATTTCCCTCCTTCCATCTCCCCAGCCCCCCTTCCAACCTCCCCTTTCCCACAGGATCCATCCTCACTTTTGTCACTCAGAGAAGAGCCCCCTTCCACCTGGGGAAAACAACCAAACATAAAATAACAAAGCTAAAAATAAAACTAGGCACATCCCATCACACCAAAGGATGGATTAGGCAACCCGTAGGAGGAAAGGATCCTGTCTAAAATCAATTGGTATTATGCCAGCCCCTCTAGAAGTTTGAGCCCCCTTTTACTAAGTAAACATGCTGAGTTGAGATTTCCTCTTGCTTCTAGTAGCTTGTTTTTCTGCCAATCATGATCCTTGCAGGGAACCCTCACAGTGATTCCCCCACACCCAGGAATATTTTCATGAAGCATGCAAATCTATGAGACTATAGGGGCCAATCTCATTTTAACCTCACAGTGGTGAAGCTTGGGGGCCTCAAAATTTTACAATTTTGCAGAAGGGTAGTAATGAACTAACATACTATAGACATCACATTTTAAGATAAAATTAAGATCACGATCAATAAAATGTAGTACCATAGTTTATATGTCTGTGTCTCAATTGAACAACTTTTAGGATAACTGAGTGTCAGTCACATCATGCTAAGAATGAATTGTGATTTTTAAAAAATAATTTATGAGTCTGGGGAGATGTGTGGATTTTCTCTGGTTGCTGTTTGTATTTTGATGCTAAATCCGCTTCCTCCAGAGGGGCTGCCCTCTTGAGGAGTAGTGAATCACGTACTCAGGTGATTACATTGTTAATCTCCCCATTTTTAACTGATCTAAATAAAGGCTAGAGCCTGCGATGGGCAGTAGGAAGGGAAAGGTGGGGCTGGAGGTTTTTAGAGAGGGAGAAGAGAGGAAGAGAAGACAGAGATTAGAAATCAGAAGAGACAGAGAAAGATGGAGGAAGAAGAAGTAAGAGAAAAGATAAGAGCAGAACGCACGTGCCTGGTGAAGCCACAAGTAACAAGGTATCTTATAGCTGTAGAATAGAGTACTTATACTGGTATATCTGCCCAGTCTGGCATACAGCTTATAAATAGTAATGAAATGTATTTCTTTACACAGGCTTATTGGGGTTGGAGATTTACTACTAACAAGGAAATGGTTCAATGGTTAAGAAACACTGGCTATTCTTTCAGAGAGCCCTGGTTCAAGTCCTAGCATCCACAGAGTGGCCTACTCCATATGTAACTCCAGTTCCAGGGGATCTGACAATCCTCTTCTGGCACTCATACAAGTACCTGCGAGTTGCATGGTGCTCGCAAATATACGTACCATCAAAACACCCACACAGGTAAATAAAAAAATCTTTAGAATTTAGATTTTTTTTCAAAGTATAGATAGTTTTATTCAGCACATGGGGAAGGAAGTTGAGGGAGGGGAGAGAGAGTGAGAGAGAGAGAGAGAGAGTAGAGAAGAGAGAGACAGAGAGACAGAGAGAGACAGAGGAAGGACTGAGACAGAGAGAGACAGAGAGACAGAGAGAGAAGAGAGACAGAGAGAGAGAGATGAGAGAGCAGAGGAGAGAGGAGACGAGAGAGAGAGAGAGAGAGAGTAGAGGATGTAGAGGCCAGCCATGAAACACATGGAGAGAGAGGGCAAAGGAATGTGAAGAGAGGGAGAGCAGGAGCAGAAGACAGAGCAAAGAACCAAGAGCTAGAATTAGTTTTAAAAGCTACAATAAATGAAGAAGGCCAGAGAGATGGATCAATGGATAAAGGCACTTTTTGAAGGCCTGGTTAATTCAAGTCCCGTTCCCAGATCCAAGTTATCGGTGATGTCTACTTTAATCTGTTGGGTCTATTTCTATGGACATCCCATTACCAGGGTGTGGAGGCTGGAAACTTGCTGAGGAAGTCTGTAAACTACTGCTGAGGAAATAGCTGAGGAAGTCTGGAAACTTCTGCTGACCCATTGTTCTTGCCTCAGTCCAGTGGCGTGGCAGCTTCTGAAGCCTGGACTTGCCTGGAATTGCCCAGTTAGTGGAAACAGAGATTTAGGCCTAGTCTCCTTAACTGCCAACTTGAAGCCTATCATGGAATCGGACTAGCCTTCTCAGCACAATTAGAAGGTGTGGCCTTGTTTAAGTTAGTATGTCACTGGGGTTGGGCTTTGAGATTTCATGTGCTCAAGCCAGGCTTAGTATCACGGCCTCTTCCTGCTGCCTGTAGATCCAGATGTAGAACTCTCAACACCTCTGTAGCACCACATCTGCCTGCATACCACCATGCTTCCTACCATAATTACAATGGACTAAACCTTTAAAAACTGTAAGCCAGTCTTAGGTCAAGATCAAGATCAAGATCCTAGTGGCAACATGATGTCTTTCGTGATAGCCAAAGCCCTATGACCTTTGCCCTTCAATGAAGCCATCAAGGCCATAGAGCCTAGAGTAACCATCTAGGTTGCAGGTAAATCTTCCATTTTAATTGATACATAGGCCATTTGGTCTGTACTTCCTGCTATAATTTATCCTTGGTAGCTCTCTGATGATATTGATGTCTGACTGTAACTTTATGTTAACAGCAGCAGTAAGCCAGCTCCTTCCCCCCAAGGCTATCACTGCCTTATTAGTTCCTTTCATATATAAAGTCAGGTCTCATGTTCCTATAGCTACAGCTGAGAAAGAAAGGCACAGTTACCTTGCCGGCAAACTTCATGCTGAAAAAAAAAACCTCACAAAACAGATTTCAATATACTATTTTTACTGTTCCTTTATTTAAAGGAATTTGCTTTGCAATGACTGTTCTCAATAATGAACCACTTGTATCTAGTGGTAAATTACTAGATAATAAAATTTAGAAGTTTATTGATGTTATGAGGATCTAAGACAGTGTTTTAAGGTGTGTAAATGCAAGTCGTAAAAGTCTAAGGCAGTGATTTAAGGTATGTAAAGAATGAGAAATGTTTCAGACTTCTTTCTCTTTCTATGCTAGTGCTATACTGTCTTAAGGTTTTGATTGCTGTGAAGAGACACCATGACCAAGGCAATTTTTATAAAGAAAGTTATAAGGGTTAGAGTAATAGCTTATCAGAATTCCAATGATTAATGTTAAGACTCTGAACTTTTGAAGTACTAGTATATGTGGTGGTATGAGAGAAAATGGCCCCCCATAGGTTCATTGGGAGTGGCAATGTAAGAGTCCATGATTTGCCAAAGGATGATAACTGGGACTCAAATAGTATGTAAACACAAAGAGTGTTTTATTCTGCAGAAGTACAGCATGCTGAGGTTTCTCCGTTGGCTTCATTGAAGGGCAAAGGTCATAGGGATTTGGCTATCACGAAAGACATCATTATGCCTTTAGATGCCTCACAGGACAGCATATGCCTTTGCTGCCAGACTAGACGGTCTGAGAGACATTCCTGTGAATGAGAAACTTAGAAAACCTGACCTGCTGTGGTGAGGCAGAGCAGGGTAGTCAAACCAACAGTGTGGACAGAATCCTGGTGGCTGGTAATGTGTGGGGCAGGTCTATGCCTGGTACTTAGTATTACCATAATCCAGGAGGAGTTGTTTGTACCCCATGTCGCCAATAGGATCTTGCATTTCTGTCTGTGGAAAAATCCTACTAATTAAGGTTGCAGTCTACCCATGACCTCTGAGCTTGGTGCAAAATTGAGGGACTCCCCTTTACCAGCAGGGCTTCCCCTTCTCTGACATTATTTGGGTAGCCTGATCCCCACACTCTCTACCTGAGGAAAGTCACAGAGCCCATGGCAGACCTAGAAGCTCAACTTTCCCTTTCCCTATAAGAACCTGCCCAGCACTGAAATACCACACATATAATATATACACACATTATATCCCCAAATAAAGTGTATACACACAAACCCACCTGGAATAAAGGTATGTGAACATGCTAAGATCATCTAAGGAGTTGTTTTGTCTGGACACTCTAAAAGGGAGGATGTGGAGAATACAGAACCACAGCCAGACCTCAACATGCATACCACATCTGTCTATCATGGGAAACTTTTTTATTAAACATTTTAAATACCATATCTAGAAGATTACTGAAGAGTTTGAGAACCATAATCTATTAACTACACCTGATTTTAATAAACTTTACTTGTTTTTAGTTATTTACATTAGCACTAATCTTGAAAACACATACAGTGGGCTAAATAAAGCTTGATGTTATAAATGAATTACAGTTGTTCTTAGCATGACCATGAACATAGTTCTGAGTACATTAAAGAATTTGATCCTTTATAAGGTAATTGACCATTAAGCCATAAATGTTGTCCATAAAAAGACTGGAAACTTTCTTGATCTGTTTCATAGTACACCATTATAGAATACAGGGCTTGTTTGGTTGGTTGGTTTTTTGTTTGTTTTCATGACTTAGTTTATTCAAGTAGTTAAAGCTTGACAAAGTTAGGAAAGACGAAGAGGCTAAGCATATATTTTCAAGTCAGTTACTGTTAAACTGAGAGGAGACCTTAGGGTTCTATAAATCTTAGTTATCAACTATATCTAGAAGTCTGGGGTTAGATACACTTAGCAAAGACCTAAGTGGTTAGACATACACACCCGAGTTAGTTTCTGCTAATCTGAATATGTCTCTAGAACCTTATTTATTAAACGTATTTGTTCAAGCATATGTTGTTCCTTATTTAAAAAATTTTAGGAGCCTGGTATTAAACACAGTTGGCAAAGATATAAGTAGTTACCTGTAAAACTCTAAATCAGCTTTTGTTAATCTGAGTAGACCTTTATAACCTTAGGACTTTACCATATAAAAATCCATACTAATCAAAAATATTGGGGAGATTCGTTATTACCATCGCTGGCTTATAATATATGGTCATTTTAATAAAGACGGTGGTGAAGTTATATTGTATATATTCTTTAATCTTAGTAAAGATTGCTGCCACATGGTTATAATTTTATTAAAAAATTATTTTTTAGATCTATTTTTTTAAACAAGAGTTGAATCCAAGTTACATATTCAGTATATTCTACACAAGAGTTGAATTATCTATATAGTATGTTGTAGCAAATTAAAATTACCCATGTATATTTTTCTTTCTCTCTCTCTCTCTTTCTCTCTCTCCTTCTCTCCCTCTCTCTCTTTCTTTCTTTCTTGGTTTTTTATTTGTTTGTTTTTGTTTGATTTTAAGACAGGGTTTCTCTGTGTAGCCCTGACTATCTAGGAACTCATTCTGTAGACCAGGCTAGCTTTCAACTCAGAGATCTGCCTGCCTCTTCCTCCCAAATTCTGGGATTAAAGGTGTATACTACCACTGCTAAGCTAAATGAGTAACTCTTTTTGTTTCTTTGTTTTGTTTTGTTTTTCTCGAGACAGGATTTCTTTGTGTTCCTGTGGCTGTCCTGAAACTCTCTGTGGACTAGGCTGGCCTTATATCGACCTTTTTCTGCCTTACAAGTGCCGAGACCACCTGATTTTCTTTTTTAACTATAAGTTTTTGTTATAGTTTTAAGCTAAATTTTGTTACAGATTTTTTTAACTATACCCAATGAACTTACAAAACTTGCAATAGTTTACAATACAGTCTTAAGAGATTTATTTGAGAACAGAGAACTCATAGAGATGAAGTATTTTAAGGTGAAAAGTAGAAAATCTTAGAGATAGGAGACTTTTGCATGTGCACAGCAGAGAAGGTTTAGACATAAGGGATTTGGGGACCATTTGTTTGTGTAGTGGCAGAGGTTGTTGCCATGTGAGAGAATTTAGAAATCAAGTGTGTCATCTTTGGCCATTGAACTGTACTGAGGCCAAGCTATCTGCAGTAAGACAGTGAGGCTTTAATAAAGTCTTTGAGTCCAGGGAGGAAGAGAGAAAGGGTTGTAAAATGAACTCTACCAGTAGAAGGGTTCAAATAAACCCTTGGAGGGAGCAAAGAGACATAGAGAAGGCCAGAATGGCATAGAGCAGCTGAGGGACATCCAGGAGGGAGCAGAGAAGGAACAGTAGAAAAGTATAGAATCTCTGATCAAGGGGAGGAGGGTCCTAAGGGGGATTAATAATAAGACAAAACAGCCAGCTCCCAGGGGAAAATGAAGAAAAGGGTCACAGGTTCAGGAAGCCTTAAGGAAGCTGTGGAAATTACCAGCTCCTAGAGCCTGGCAAGAAAGTTCCAGGAAGAAGCAGAGAGAACAAAGGGAGCAGAGGAGAGTTTAGTGTCTTGGTGACAAGAATATCAATCTGGGATATCCCTAAGACAAATGAGAGACTTGTTGAAATGTCCCAAATCATAGAGGACAGCCATCCCTTTCCATGTGACAGGGGGGCAAGTAGGTTGAAAAGAGCATCTTGGTACACCAGTGTGGCTTTTGTAGTAATAGATGAAGCAAACAGCTCCACTGTGACACTTATCCACATACACAGTTAAAGGCAGATAGGGAGAAGAGCTTTGTTGAAAAGGAGGTTTCTAATAGAAATAGAGGAGACTGAATAAGAGTCTTTAGTAGAGACATGGGCCACATAGGGCCCTGGAGGGCATAGGAGGCGCCATGAGCCATAGAGACTGAAAGATGTGTGCGCCAGAGACATAACAGGGTGTAAGATCCAGAGAGACACTTGTGGAAAAGATAAGGAGAATGGGACAGTTAGAAAGTAGCTTATAAAAATTTGGAGTCAAATTTAGTGGATGTAAGAAGCCATCAGAAACAAGTAACCTATATATATGTTGGGACAGTCAAGTCATCAACTTGGTTCAGATTGGCTAATCCCTTGGAACTGAACACATATTGACAATCCTGAGGTTTCAGCACCAGATGAAATAAAAATAAGGAAATGACTCTCCTAGGTATGGTTGAGGAGAAGGAATTTATTGTGCATATGAGGGAGAGAATTCCCAGAGGCATCTGGAAGGGTCCAGATTGATCTGGCCTATGAGAGGAGCATGGGGCAAGATAAGAGGAGAAGAGAAGGGGGCAGAGATGCCAAGAGCAAGCCATCCAGGAACCAAGAGCACAAAGAGACCATATGAACAAACTGGCCAAGGTTACATAGGATAAAGAGCAAGGAGAAGAAAACAAAACCCCCTCCCCCGGGAGGAGGGGTTTAGAGTAGCAGGTAGGATGAGAAGTGCTAGGAGGAGCCACAGGTACTGGATGAGACTTTTCCTAGGCTTCTTTGAGACCTAACAGACAGGGTCCTTTTCCTGAATACCTTTGCAAAGCATTTTCCACCTAAAGCAATTAGCCATTCTAATTAAGGTGAGATGATAGTACATTGTAGTTTGGGTTCCTATTGTTCTGATGGCTGCTGATAATTAGTTAATGTCATCTGGTTTTCATTCATTTATCTTCTTTTCAGAGGAGCCTGTTTGGGTCATTTGCTCATTTAATGTTATTTGGGTACTGATTTTGGTTTCATTTTGCAGTGTAACCAAATTTATTTGTAAAGATTTTTCTCTATATAAAATCACGTCATTTGCAATTAGGAATTTTATAGTGTTAGTTAGTTTTTCTATTGCTGTAATAAAACACCATGGCAAATAGTCAAGCTGGGGAGGAAAGGGTTTATTTGGTTTAAGCTTCAATATCAGGCAGGAACTTGGAGGCAGGAGCTGAAGTAGAGGTCATGGAAAGGTGCTGTTTGCTGCCTTGCTCCTCATGGCTTGCTCATACTGTTTCTTATAGAATCCAGGACTAAAAGTCCAGGGATGGCACCACCCACAGTGGGCTGAATCCTTCCCCATCAATTACTTATTACAAAAATCTTCTAGTCTCGCTTTTAATTCTAGCACTTGTGAGGCATAGGCAGGTGGATCTCTGAGTTCGAGGCCAGCCTAGTCTACATAGCAAGTCCAGGATGGGCAGGGCTACACAGAGAAACCCTGTCTCAAAATAAATGCAAGAAGGAAAGAAAAGAAAGAAATGAAATGCAAAGAAAGAAGAAGAAGAAGAAGAAGAAGAAGAAGAAGAAGAAGAAGAAGAAGAAGAAGAAGAAGAAGAAGAGAAAGAAGAAGAAGAAGAAGAAGAAGAAAAGATTCTACAAACTGGGACACATCCTGATCTTCTGGAGGCATTTTCTCAGTTGACATTTTCTTCTCTCAGCTGACTACAGTTTGTGTCACATTGACATAAAGCTGGCCAGCACATAAAGATGTAATTATGTTTCTGCATTTTCTGTTTCTGACTCTGGCATAATGCACAAGTGTCTCTTCCATGGCAGCTCCAGAAACTTCTCAGGGCTCAAATGTGCTGTTAGCATCTCCAAAATAGATCAAGTTAGATGGTGTTAGTGGAGACTCTGACATACTGGAACTTCCTCTTAATTTTGAATTAATCTCATCAACAAAGGCAGGAAGGTGGAAGTTCTTTATTTCACTGTCTTCTTTTCAAAGCTGCAACATCTCTGCCACATTCCACTCCATTCTGGCATTCTCTCTCAATCACTACAATTGGATAGCATTTATTTTGCCCTCATTTTGTTCCCTCTTGTAGAAGAAAGCATGCAAAGTACTTATAACCTCATGATATCAGTCTTCTTATTTTTAATTACAGCATAATTTTGTGGGTATTTGCTCATTGTGAAAATCAATTAGCATAGAAGGAAGTATGTACAAAAACAATGAAACGTTCCTTCACTTATGTCCCTTGGTTCCTCAGTCTCCTTTCCTTTTAAATTGCACACTGCAAGGACAAGTGCATCTTATCTGCTATTTGCTTGCACTTAATCCAACAAATACAGTTTCTAAAACCTCAAAGTAGCCATACCACACATACTTACTTCTTTTCACCTAATTTTTCGTTGAAATCTTCCCATCTCTGTACCTAAAGGTATTAATAACGGCTGACACATGACACTCACTATGTGCCAGAAACATTGAAAGCATTTTATGTAATCTAACTTATTTAATGCTCAAAATAACTCTGTGAAGTAGGATGATAGGTGATTGAAGTGGGCCCTATGAAGCTTAGCGACTTGCCAAAGATCAAGAACTGGTTCCTGGCATCACTTGCAATTGAACACACCTAGGGTGTCTTTAGAACTTAGACTAGTACCCCTCCTGGGTTATTTCTTTGAACTTTCTTTGCAGTGATTAAATGATATATTTTTACATATTATAAATAATACTATTTTAGTTAATATTCACACTATAAAAGAAAATGATGCCCCCCCACCACTTTTTTCATCACATTGCAAAAATTACTTGTAAGGAATCACATGGATGCATAGCTCAATAACTACATATAATATACTTCTTAAGTTTAGGGCCAAAGCCCTAAATTCCAGTGAGAATTTTCTTAATGTCCATAATCTGATTTACTATGGTATTCTCCATGACTTTCTTTGCTCAGGAAGAGTTCCCTAACAAAGGTAGTTAAAATATTTTCCCAAGGCAAGCTTTCGGCTAAACAAATCAAATAAAAGGAAAAAAAAAATCTCCAGGAGTAGAGAAAAAGTCATTTAGTAGATATTTAGTCATTCAACCGAAGAAAAAGAAAATTTAATGCAGGAATTATGGCTCATGCCTATAATTCAGCTTAAAGTCTGAGATAGGATGATTGTCATGAGTTTGAGGTCAGCTTAGGCTACATAGTGACTTTCTAGCTAGCCTATATTACAGATTGAGATTGTCTAAACAAACAAAAAGAAAAAGAAAATGTTATTACTGCTATTAAGTCAATCACATTTTAGAAGATGAGACTGTTTAAAAATGTTTTATCAGTCAGTTCAAAGCCTATTACTGTGGTTACTTTATTCATTGAAATATTTTAATGGAGATAATTTTACATCTCAGAAAAAGAAGTTGTAAAATTAGTTTTCTCCATTAAAAATAGCTCCAGGCCTGAAGGTTCTCATTATCATTTCTTTTCTTATGATCTAATAGTTCCTCCATATAAGGAAATTGAAGGAAAACATTAAATACTTATGTTCTACTTCTGGGTATACTTAACTCAAATAAATAAATTTCTTGTTCCTCCAACAGGTAATAGCTCTTCCCTCAAAACACAAAACAAAAAACCCAGAAGCTGCAGCATATATATGACGATGCTCCTTGCCTAGAATGGTATTGTATCCAGATGACAATTTCTTACTTTACATTTCATTGCTAACACTGAGCTGTGTTATAACTTACGATAAAAAGCATCCTATAAGTTGTAAAACACAGTACAATGAATGTTTCTGTGACTTTCCTCATGACATAAATAGGTTCCAACTAAGTGTGGTTGAAGCTAACTATGCCACTTAAAAACTGATTTTTTTAAAATGTTGAATGAAAGTACCTTGTTTCACAGGGAAAGATATTCACTAGTCCCATCCCCCCTTCTCCTGCTTCCATGAGGGTGTGCCCCCACCTACCCCCACACCTCACCTCCCCAACCTCGAATTCCCCCACACACCAAGTCCAGCCTTCATGGGACCAAGAATCTCTTCTCCCACCTATACCCCTTGCATATATAGCTGGAGCCATGGTCCTTCCCTAAGCGCTCCCAGGCTGGTGGTTTTAGACCCTGGGGCTCTGCTCGGTTGGTATTGCTGCTCTCCTCATGGGGTCCCGTACCCTATCTACTCCTTCAGTCTTCACTCTATCTTCTCTGTTGGGAACCCCATGATCAGTTTAATGGCTAGCTGTGAGCATCTGCCTCTGAGTATGTCAGATTCTTGCAGACCTCTAAGGAGACAGCTATGTCAGGCTCCTGTCAGCATGCACCTCCTGACATCCACATCAGCATCTACCTTTGGTGACTGCACAGGGAATGGATACCCAGGTGGAATGGTCTACAGATGGCCCCTCCTTCAGTTTCTGTCCTGCACTTTGTATCCATATTGCTCCCTTGAGTATTTTGTTACTCCTACTAAGAAGGACTGAAGTGCCCCACTTGGTCTTCATTCTTCATAAGCTTTATGTGGTCTGTGAGTTGAATCTTGGGTATTTCAAGCTTCTGAGCTAAAATCCAATAATGAGTGAGTGAATACCATGTGTGTTCTTTTGTGATTGGGTTACTTCACTCAGGTGATATTTTCTAGTTCCATCCATTTACATAAGAATTTCTCAAATTCATTGTTTTTAATAGCTGAGTAATATACCAATGTGTAAATGTACCACATTATTTGTATCCATTCCTCTGTTGAAGGGCATCTTGGTTCTTTCCAGCTTCTGCGTATTATAAATAAATCTGCTATGAACATAGTAGAGCATATGTTCTTGTTTTATGTTAGAGCATCTTCTGGGTATACTCCCAGGAGTGGTATAGCTGGGTCCTCAGGTAATAATATGTCCAATTTTCTGAGGAAGCATCAGACTGTTTTCCAGAGTGGTGGCACCATCTTGCAATCCCATCAACAATGGAGGAGTGTTCCTCTTTCTCCACATCCTCGCCAGCATCTACTATTACCTGAGATTTTGATCTTAGTCATTCTGACTGCTGTGAGGAGGAAGCTCAGGGTTGTTCTGGTTTGCATTTCCCTGATGACTAAGGATGTTGGACATTTCTTTAGGTGCTTCTCTGCCATTCTCATTTCCTCAGTTGAATATTCTTTATTAAGCTCGATACCCATTTTTTAAATAGCGCTATTTGGTTGTCTAGAGTCTAATTTCTTGAGTTTCTTTGTTATATTGGATATTAGTCCTCTATTGGGTGTGGGATTGGTAAAGATCTTTTCCCAATCTGTGGTTGCCTTTTTGTCCTATTCACAGTGTCCTTTGCCTTACAGAAATTTTGCAATTTTATGAAGTCCCATTTGTCAATTCTTGATCTTAGAGCATAAGCCATTGGTGTTCTCTTCAGGAACTTTTCCCCTGTGCCTAGGTATTTGAGGGACTTCCCCCACCTTCTCTTCTATTAGTTTCAGTTGTGTCTGGTTTTATTGTGAAGGTCCTTTATCCACTTGGACTTGAGATTTGTACAAGGAGATAAGAATGGATCAATTTGCATTCTTCTGCATGTTGTCCTCCAGTTGAGCCAGCACAATTTGTTGAAAATGCTGTCCTTGTTCCACTGGATGGTTTTAGCTCCTTTGTCAAAGATCAAATGACCATAGGTGTGTGAGTTCATTTCTGGGTCTTCAACTCTATTCCACTGATCTGCCTGCTTGTCTCTGTACCAATACCATGCAGTTTTTATCACTATTGCTCTGTAGTAACAGCTTGGGATCAAGGATGGTGATTCCTCCAGAAGTTCTTTTATTGTTGAGAATAGTTTTCACTATCCTGGGTTTTTTGTTATTCCAAATAAATTTGAGAATTTCTATTTCTAACTCTGTGAAGAATTGAGTTGGTATTTTAATGGGGATTGCATTGAATCTGTAGATTGCTTCTGGCAAGATGGCCATTTTTACTATATTAATCCTGTAGATCCATGAGCATGGGAGATCTTTCCATTTCCTGAGATCTTCTTCAATTTCTTTCTTCAGAGACTTGAAGTTCTTGTCATACAGATCTTTCACTTGCTTGGTTAGATTCACACTGAGGTATTTTATATTATTTGTGACTATTGTGAAGGGTGTCATTTCCCTAATTTCTTTTTCAGCCTGTTAATCTTTCACGTTGAGGAAGGCTACTGATTTCTTTGAGTTGATTTTATACCCTGCCACTTTGCTGAAGTTGTTTATCAGGTTTAGGAGTTTTCTGGTGGAAGTTCTGGGGTCACTTAAGTATACTATCATATCATCTGCAAACAGTGATATTTTGACTTCTTCCTTTCCTATTTGTATTCCTCCTTTGACTTCTTTTTGTTGTCTAATTGCTCTGGCTAGGACTTCCAGTACTATATTGAATAGGTAGGGAGAGAGTGGGCAGTCTTGTCTAGTCCCTGATCTTAGTGGGATTGCTTCCAGTTTTCTCTCCATTTAGTTGATGTTGGCTACTGGTTTGCTGTATATTGCTTTTACTATGTTTAGGTATGGGCCTTGAATTCCTGATCTTTCCAAGACCTTTACCATGAAGGGATGTTGAATTTTGTCAATGCTTTCTCAGCATCTAGTGAGATGATCATGGTTTTTTTCCTTTGAGTTTGTTTATATAGTGATTACATTGATGGATTTCCGAATATTGAACCATCCCTGCATTCCTGGGATAAAGCCCACTTGATCATGATGGATGATTGTTTGGATGTGTTCTTGGATTCGTGTTTTTCTAGAATTTTATTGTTTTTGCATTGATATTCATAAGGGAGATTGGTCTGAAGTTCTCTTCTTTGTTGGGTCTTTGTGAATTTTAGTTTTGAGTATGATTATAGTTTCATAGAATGAATTGTGTAGTGTTCCTTCTGTTTCTATTTGTGAAATAGATTGAAGAGATTGGTATTAGGTCTTTCTTGAAAGTTTGATAGAATTCTGCACTAAAACCATCTGGTCCTGGGCTTTTTTTGTTGGGGAGACTTTTAATGACTGCTGCTATTTCTTTAGGGTTTATGGGACTGTTTAGATGGTTTATTTGCTCCTCATTTAACTTTGGTACCTGGTATCTGTCTAGAAAATTGTTCATTTCATCCAGATTTTCCAGTTTTGTTGAGTATAGGCCTTTTGTAGTAGGGTCTGAGATTTTTTGAATTTCTGTAGTTTCTATTGTTTATGTCTCCCTTTTCAGATCTGATTTTATAATTTGGATACTCTCTCTGTGCCCTCTAATTAATCTGGTTCAGGGTTTATCTATCTTGTGGATTTTCTCAAAGAACCAATTCCTGGTTTTGTTGAATATTTTGTATAGTTCTTTCTGTTTCTACTTGGTTGATTTCAGCCCTGAGTTTGATTATTTCCTGATGTCTACTCCTCTTGGGTGTATTTGCTTCTTTTTGTTCTGGAGCTTTCAGATGTGCTGTCAAGTTGTTAATGTATGCCCTCTCCAATTTTTTTTTGTAGGCACTTAGAGCTATGAGTTTTCCTCTTAGCCACTGCTTTCATGGAGTCCCACAAGTTTTGGTATGATGTTTCCTAATTTTCATTAAATTCTAAAAAGTCTTTAATTTCTTTCTTTATTTCTTCCTTGACTCATCATTGAGTAGAAACATTGTTCAGTTTCCACATGCATGTGGGTTTTTCCATTGGTTTTGTCATTATTAAAGACCAGCCTTAATCTGTGGTGATCTGAAGATGCAAGGTATTATTCAATCTTTTTGTATCTGTTGAGGCCTGTTTGGTGACCAATTATATGGTCTATTTTGAAAAGGTACCATGATGTGCTGAGAAAAGGTATATTCTTTCGCTTTGGGATGAAATGTTCTATAGATATCTGTTAAATCCATTTGATTCATAACTTCTGTTTAATTTCATTGTGTTTCTGTTTAGTTTCGTTCCATGATCTGTCCATTGCTGAGAGTGGGGTGTTAAAATCCCCACTATTATTGTGTGAGGTGTAATGTGTGCTTTGAGCTTTAGTAAAGTTTCTTTTATGTAAGGGTGCCCTTGCATTTGGAGCATAGATGTTCAGAATTAAGATTTCATCTTGGTAGATTTTTCTTTGATGTGTATGAAGTGTCCTTCCTTATCTTTTTTGTTTACTTTGGGTTAAAAGTCGATTTTTTTTGATATTAGAAATGACTACTCCAGCTTGTTTCTTGGACCATTTGCTTGGAAAATTGTTTTTCCATCCTTTTTTCTCTGAGGTATGTCTGTCTTTGTCACTGAGGTGCGTTTCCTGAATGCAGCCAAATCTGGGTACTTTTTATGTATCATGTCTAATAGTCTTCATCTTTTTATTAGAGAATCGAGACCATTAATGTTTAAAAAGATGTTAAGGAAAAATGATTATTGCTTCCTATTATTTTTGTTATTAGAGTTAGAATTATGTTTGTGTAGCTATCTTCTTTTGGGGTTCTTGGAAGATTACTTCCTTGCTTTTTCTAGGTTGTAGTTTCCTTCCTTGTGTTGGCATTTTCCATCAATTTTCCTTTGAAGTGCTGGGTTTGTGGGAAGATATTGTGCAAATTTGGTTTTGTCATGGAATATCTTGGTTTCTCCTATAGTGTTGAATTTTTGTTGGGTATAGTAGTCTGGGCTGGCATTTGTGTTCCTAGGGTCTGTATATTCGTCCATCTTCTGGCTTTTAAGTCTCTGGTGAGAAGTCTGGTGTATTTCTATAGGCTGTCTTTATATTTTACTTGACCTTTTTCTTCTTACTGCTTTTAGTATTTTTTTTGTTTTTGTGCATTTGATGTTTTGATATTATGTGACAGGAGTTTTTTTTTTTTTTTTTCTGATCTAGTCTGTTGGTGTTCTGTAGGCTTCTTGTATGTTTATTTGGGGATCTTGTTCTTTAGGTTAGGGAAATTTTCCTCTATAATTTTTTGAAGAGTTTACTGCCCTTTAAATTGAGTATCTTCACTCACATCTATACCTATTATCCTTAGTTTGCTCTTTCTCATTGTGTCTTGGATTTCCTGGATGTTTCTGGTTAGGAGCTTTTTGTATTTTTGCATTTTCTTTGACAGTTGTGTCAATGCTTTCCATGGTATCTTCCACACCTGAAATTCTCTCTTCTATCTCTTGTATTCTGTTGATGATGCTTGCGTCTATGTCTCCTGATCACTTTCCTACATTTTCTATCTCCAGGTAGCTCCCTTTGAGATTTCTTTATTGTTTATATTTCTATTTTTAGATCCTGGATGGTTTTGTTCAATTCCTTCACCTGTTTGGTTGTGTTTTCTTGCAATTCTTTAAGGGATTTTTGTGTTTTCTCTTTAAGGGCTTCTACCTGTTTCCTTTTGTTCTCTTGTAATTCTTTATGGGATTTTTGTTGTTTCCTCTTTAAGGGCTTCTACCTGTTTACCTGTGTTCTCCTGTACTTCTTTAAGGGAGTTACTTATGTCCTTCTTAAAATCCTCTTCATCTTCATGAGAAGTGATATTAATTCTGAATCCTGTTTTTTCCTGTGTGATGGGGTATCCAGGACTTGCTATGGTGGAGAACTGGGTTCTGATGATGCCATTAACATTGGTTTTCTGTTGCTTGTGTTCTTGTGTTTCCCTTTCGCCATCTGGTTGACTCTAGTGTTGCCTGTGCTCACTATGTCTGACTGGAGTCTGTCTTCCAGTTAAACTTGCTTGTTGTCAGAACTCTCAAGTCCAGATGTCCTGTGTTCCGTGATCCTAAACTCCTGTGTGGAAGAACTCCTGGGACTCAGGCCGGGCCCCGTGGATCCTGATGTCCTGCTGCTCTGAGTGCAGCAGCTCCTCTAGGATGGCTCAGGATCAGGTGTTCCAGAGGAGCAGACCAAGCTATATCGCCCCCCCCCAAAAAGGGCCGGCTCCGGGGGGGGCAAATTTTTTCAAGGGTTTTTGTGTATTTTACCCCTAGGGTCAATTTTTAAAATTTTTTAAAATTTTTTGCTTTTGGTTTTTTTACCAACTTTTTTTTCCCCAAGTCTTTTAAACCCCCCAAAGGGTAGAATTTTTTTTTTTTTTGGAAGGAAAAAAGAAGAAATTTTATAAAAAAATTTTTAAAATTTAAAGAAAATTTTTTTAAAAAGTTTAAAGGGGGTAATTTTCCAATGTGGGAACGGGCTCAAAAGGAAGGGTTTTTAAAAAGGGGTTTTGGGGGGGGAAATTTTTGGAAAAGGAGTTTTGTGGCACGGGGGTTTGAAAAAGGGGTTTTGGGAAAATTTTGTTAAAGTTTGGGGGCAGGGGGGTTTTTTGCCATGGGGAGGGGGGAAATTTAAAAAAATTAAATTTTTTGTTGCTTTCTTTCCCCCTTTAAACCCTTTTTTTTTTTATGGGGCCCCAAGTTTTTCTGCTTTTAAAAACAGTGGGGCCCAAAAATTAAAGTTTTTGAGCCCAGGGAGGAAGAGAAAAAAGGGTTGTAAAATGAACTTACCCGTAAAAGGGGGTCAAAAAAACCCTTTTGGGGGGGAGCAAAGAAAAAAACTTTAGAAAAGGGCCGGGGGGGAAATGGGGAATAAAAACAACCCCTGGGGGAAACCCAGGAGGGAGAAAAGGGAAAGAGGAAATAAGGAAAAAATTTTATAGAATCTCGGGCCCCAAGGGGGAGGGGGGTCCAAAGGGGGGGATTTAATTAATAAAAAAAAAACAAAAGCCACCCCAGGGGGGGGGTGGGGGGCCCAAAGGGGGGGGGGGGGGAAAAGGGGAGGGGGGAATGAAAGGGTTTTTTTCCGGGGGAAGGAACCCCCAAAGGAATTTGGGAATTTTTCCAGCCCTAACCAAAAAATTTTCCCCCCGGGAATGGAGGAGAAAAAAAGGGGAGCGGGGAGGGAGAGTTTAGTGTTTTGGTGAAAAGAATATAAATCGGGGGTTACCCCTAAGACAAATGGAAGCCCTTTTGAAAATGTCCCTTTTCCTTTAGGGAAACAGCCTTTCCCTTTTCCCAAAAATTTTTTTGGACAGGGGGGAAGTAGGTTGAAAAGAGCTTTTCCCTTGGGTTTCACCATGGGGCTTTTGTATTTTTTTAATTTTTTGAAGCAAAAAACCCTCCCCTGTGACACTTACCCAAACATACACTTTTTAAAGGCAGATAGGAAAAGGGTTTTTTAAAAAAAAGGGGAGGTTTCAAATTTAGAATTAGGGGAAAACAATTTTAAAGTCTTTAGTAGAAAACATGGGCCCCCATAGGGGGGGGCCCCAGGAAGGGGCAAATTTAGGAAAAGGGGGGCCCAAAAGGGGGCCCCAATTTAAAAAAAAAGATGGGGTGGGCCATTTTGGGGAAAAAAAAGGGTGAAAAGGTTTAGGAGAAAAATTTTGGGGGAAAAAGTGGAGAAGGGACGGGAAAAAGTACCTTTTTAAAATTTGGGGAAGTCAAAATAAGGTTTGGGATTTTTAAGAACCATAGAAAACCACCAAAGGAAAAATTTTTTTAAAAATTTTAAAAATAAGGGTCTCCCATTGGTTAAAAAGGGAATTTTTGGGAAGGGAAAAAAATTTCCGAGGTTCGGGAACCAGTTTAAAATTTAAGGAAATAATTTCCGGGAAAAAGGGGAGGGGGAAGGGGGGAAAATTTTTTGGGCCAAAAGAGGGAAAAATTTCCCCAAAAAAAACCCAAGGGTAAAAAGAGATCCCCCCAAGAAAAAAAAAGGGGGAAAGGGTTAATAGGAAAAATAGGGGGAGAGAAAAACCCCCCCCCCCCCCCCAATAAAAAAAACCCCCCCCCCCAAACCCCCCCCCAAAAACCCCCCCCCCCCAAAAAAAAAAAACCCCCCAAAAAACCCCCTCCCCCGGGGGGGGGAGGGGTTTTTTTTTTTTTAGAGTAGCGGGGTGGGAAATAGAAGGGGGGGGGGCGGGGGGAATGAAAAACCACGGGTTCTGGTTAAAGGATTTTTCCCTGGGCCCTTCTTTGAGACCAAACCCAGCCCGGGGTCCTTTTCCTAAATTTCCCTTTGCAAAGCTTTTTCCACCAAAAGAAATTTTACCCCTTCTAATTAAAGGTGATTAATTGAATACTTTGGGGTTTTTGGGGGTTCCTATTGTTCTGATGGCTGTAAAATTAAATTTAGTTAATGTCATTTTTTTTTTTCATTCTTTTTAACTTTTTTTTCAGAGGAGCCTTTTTTTGGGTCATTGTTCTTTTAATGTTTTTTTGGGGTTTAATGTTTTTGGGTTTTTCATTTTGCAGTGTAACCAAATTTTTTTAAAAGGATTTTCCTTTTTTAAAAATTTTCCAGTTTTCCCTTTTAAGGAATTTTTTGTTTTAAGTTAGTTTTTTTTTATTTGGTAATTACAAAAACCTTTGGCAAATAGTAAAGGGTTGGGGGGGGAAAAAAAAAAAAAAAAAGGGTTTTTATTTGGTTTAAGCTTAAATATCAGGGCGGAATTGGAGGCGGGAGTTTAAATTTTAAGGAGGTCATAAAAAAAGGGGTGCTGTTTGTTTGCCATGGCTTCCTTTATGCTTCCCCAAATACGGTTTCTTAAAAGAAATCCGGGGAAACTAAAAGCCCAAAGGGATGGAAACCCCCCCACGGGGGGGGTTTTAAGACAATGCCTTTTCCAATTAAATTTTACCCTTTTTTTCCCCCAAAGGGCCAAATTTTTCTATTTCACCCCCTTTTTAATTATTTAGAAAAAACTTGGAGGGCAAGGGGTTGATCCCGAGTTGGGGCCAAAAAAAAAAACCCCTTGTCTAAAAATAAATGCCAAGGGGGGGAAAAGGGGAAAAAAAAGGGGAAAAAAAAAAACCCAAAAAAAAAAAAATAAAAAAAGGAAAAAAAAAAAAAAAAAATTTGAAAGGGGGGGGCAAAAGAAAAAAGAAGAAAAAAAGAAGAAAGAGAAGAAAAAGGGGGAAAGAAAGAAAGAAGAAGAAGAAGAAGAAGAAGAAGAAGAAAAGAAGAAAGAAGAAGAAGAAAAAATTTCACAAACTGGGGACACATCCTAAAAAAATTAGGGGGGGCCCCATTTTCCCCAGTTGCATTTTTTTCCTCTCAGCTGACAAACATTTTTGTGTCCCATTAAATTTTTTAAAGCGGCCAGAACAAAGTTTGAAATTTTTTTTCTGCATTTTTTTTCTTTTTTACTCTGGCAAAAAGCACAAGTGCCCTTTTCCCATGGCAGCTCCAAAACTTTCAGGGCTCCAAATTTGTGCGGGGTTTCATCCCCAAAAATTGATAAATTTTTAGATTTGTTAGGGGTACTCTGCCCATACGGATTTTTACTTTTTTTTTTGAAAATTTAATTTTCCTTAAAACCCCAAAGGCAATGGTGGAATTTCCCTTTTTTTTTCACGGGTCTTTTTCCAAAAACCCTGAAACCCAATCTCTGCCACTTCCCATTTTCCATTTTGGAATTCCTTCCCTTAACATACAATTGGATAGCATTTTTTTTTCCCCTTTTTTTTGGGTTTTCCCCTTTTTGTGGGGAAAGGAAAGGGGAAAAAAAAAATTGGGAAAAAAAATAAAGGGTACTTAAAAACCCCCCTTGTTTAATAAAGCCCTTCTTTTTTTTAATTACAGCAAAATTTTTTTGGGGGTTTTTGCTAAAAGGTAAAAATTTAAAAAAATTGGGTTTTTTTAGAAAAAGTATTTTACAAAAAAATAAAAAACGTTTCCTTCATTTTATTCCCTTGGTTCCTCAGCCCCCTTTCCCTTTTTTAAATTGCCCAATGCAAGGACAAGTGCATTTTATCTGCTATTTCCCCTTCCCTTTTTTTCCCAAAACAAATCAGTTTCAAAAAACCTAAAATAGCCTTTAACCAAAACATATTTAAACTTTTTTTAACCAAATTTTTTCTTTTTTGAAATCTTCCCATACGTCCCCAAAAGGGTTTTAAATTTAACGGCTGACACATGACACTAACTAGGGGGCCAAAAAACCCATTGAAAGCATTTTATTTTTAATTTTAACTTATTTAAATGCCCCCAAAATTTAACCCTCTGTAAAGGGTAGGATAAATAGGGGGATTGAAGTGGGCCCTTGAAGCTTAGCACTTCCCCCAAAAGATCAAGAATGGTTTCCGGGGCCATCACTTCAATTGCCCCCCAACCTGGGGTTTGTTTTTTAGAACTTGGACTAGTCCCCCCTTTCCTGGGTTTATTTTCTTTAAACCCTTTTCTTTGCAGTTTTTTAAAATAAATTAAAAATTTTTACATATTAAAATAATCCCCAAATTTTAGTTAAAAATTCCCCCTAAAAAAAGGGAAAATGATCCCCCCCAAACCACTTTTTTCCCATCCCCATTAAAAAAATTTTAATTTGGAAGGGGAATTTCCCCCATGGATGAAATACCCCAATAACTAATTTAATTTACTTTTAATTTTGGGCCAAAAGCCCAAAATTTTTCCCCAGTGAGAATTGCAATGTCCATAATTTTTATTTTACTAGGGTTATTCTCCATGATTTTTTTTTGGCTCAGGAAATTTCCCAAAAAAAGGTAAAATATTTTCCCCAAAGGAAAGTTTTTCGGCTAAACAAATCAAAAAAAAAAAAGGAAAAAAAAAAAATCTCCGGGGGAAGAGGGGGGGAAAAAAAATTATTTTAAAAAAAAAAATTAAAAAAAAAAAATTTAAAAAATTAAAAAAAAAAATTTTTTTTTTTAAACCAAAGGAAAAAAAAAATTTAATTGCGGGAAAAATTTTTTTTTGGGGCCTATTTTTTTTAAAATCCGTTTTAAATTTCGGGAAAGGTTTTTTTGGTAAATGATTTTTTGAGGTAAACCTTAGGCTACAAAAGGGGGGACTTTCTAGCTCCCTTTTATTACAGATTGAATTGCCCTAAAACAAAAAAAAAGAAAAAAAAAAATGGTTTATTTCTGCTAAAAAAAGTCAAAATCCCCCCTTTTTAGAAGTTTAAAATTTTTTTTTAAAAAATTTGTTTTTTTCATTTCAGTTAAAAATTTTTTTACTGTTTTTTCTTTTATTCATTGAAATATTTTAATGGAGAAATTTTTTTCCCATCTCAGAAAAAGGGAATTTTTGGGGTAATTTAGTTTTTTTCCCAAAAAAAATTTGCTCCGGGCCTAAAGGGTTTCTTTTCATTTCTTTTTTTATGTTCCCCAAATTTTTTCCCTTTTCCTCTTTAAAGGTTTTGAAGGAAAAAACAAAAAAATACTTTTGTTTTTACTTCGGGGTTTTACTTAACCCCAAAAAAATTTAAATTTTTTGTTTTCTCCCCCAACGGGGTAAAAAGCTTTTCCCTCAAAACACCAAAAAAAAAAACCCAAAAATTTTTGCAGAAATATAATAGGACAATGCCTTCCCTTTTTGAAATTTGGTATTGTTTCCAAAATTACAATTTCTTCCCTTTTAAATTTTCTTTGGCAAAACACTGAGCTTTGTTATAATTACGAAAAAAAAGCATCCTAAAATTTTTAAAACAAAAAAGTAAAATTTGAATTTTTTTTCTGTGACTTTCCCTTTTCCAATGACATAAAAAATTTCCCAAAACTAAGTTTTGGTTTTTGAAAGCAACTATCCCCTTTTTAAAAAAATTTTTTTTGGAAAAAAAAAAAAATTTTCTTTTTAAAAAATTTTAAAAAAAAAAAATTAAAAAAAAATTTTTTACATTGTTTCACAGGGGAAAGAATTATTCACAAAGTCCCATCCCCCCTTCCCCCTCCCTTCCATGGGGGGTGTGCCCCCCCCTTTACCCCCACACCTCACCTCCCCAACCTCAAATTTCCCCCCCAACCAAGTCCGCCATTTATGGGACCAAGAAATCTTTTTTTCCCACCTTACCCCCCCTTGCATTTTAAAAGGGGACCCATGGGCCCTTCCCCTTAAGCCGTTTCCCAGGCTGGGGGGTTTTTGACCCGGGGGGTTTCCTGTTTGGGGTTTTTTTTTTTTTTGCTGCCCCTTCCCCAGGGGGTTTCCCTTTCCCCAAATTACTCCTTCCGGTTTTTCACTCTATTTTCTCTTTTGGGGAAAACCCCATGATCAGTTTAATGGTAGCTGTGAGCTTTCCTGCCCTCTGAGTATTTTAAGGTTTTGCAACCTCAAGGGGCGATACAGCTTTTTAAAGGCCCCCTGTAACCCATGCACCCTCTGACTTCCACATCAGCATTTACTTTTTTGGTTTGACTGCCCCGGGGAAAAATTTGGATCCCCGGTGGAATGGTCTACGGAGGCCCCCCTCCTTCAGTTTCGGGGTTCCTGCACTTTGAAACCAAATTTTTTTTGCTCCCTTGAGTTATTTTGTTATCCTATTTAAGAAGGTTTGGACTGCCCCACTTGGTTTTCATTTCTTTTACAAAAGTCTTTATTTGGGGTTTGAGTTAAATTTTTTTGGTTTTTTTCAAGCTTCTGAGTTTTTTTAAAACCCCCAAATTAAAGTGAGTGAATCCCTGTGTGTTCTTTTGTGATTGGGGTTTTACTTCACTCAGGATTTTTTTCTAGTTCCACCCATTTACATAAGAATTTCCAAATTTTTTTTTTTTTTAAAAATTTGAGTAATATACCAATGGAAAATTTTTAACCACATTATTTTTTTCCCCTTCCTCTGGGGAAGGGCATTTTGGTTTTTTCCAGCTTTGCGTATTAAAAAAATAAATCGCAAAGAAAAATTAAGAGCAAAATTTTTCTTTTTTTGTTAAGAAATCTTCGGGGGGTATACCCCGGAGTGGTTTTTTTTTTTTTCGGGGGTTTCCCTCAGGTAATAATTTTTGGTCCAATTTTCGGGGAAACAACGGGACTTTTTTTTCCAGGTTTTTTGGCACCATCTTTGCAATCCCATCAAAAATGGGGGAAATTTTCCCTTCTTTCTAACATCCCGCCAGCATCATTTTTTCCCTGAGATTTTGGGTTTTTAGTTTCCATTTTTGACTGCGGTGAAAAGGTTTAAGTCGGGGGTTTTTCTGGTTTGCATTTTCCCCCTGTTTGATTTAAGGTTTTTGGGGACATTTTTTTTTAGGGGCTTCCTCGGCCATTCCCCTTTTCCCCCGGTTGAATTTTCTTTATTAAGCTCGATACCCCTTTTTTTAAAAGCGCTATTTGGTTTTTCCGGTTTTTTTTCTTGGGTTTTTTTTTGTTATATATTGGTTTTTAGCCCCTCTTTTTGGGGTGTGGGATTGGTAAAAAAATTCTTTTCCCAATCTTTTTTGGGTTCCCTTTTTTGGGCCTATTCACATTCCCCTTTAAAGGTTTTTTAACCCAGTAAATTTTGTTGCAATTTTTTTTTCGGGTCCCCCCATTTTAAACCCCCCAATTTTTTTGACTTCTTTTAGGAAGGTTTTTTTCCTTTTGGTTTGAGTTTTGAAGGAGGGGGTTTCCCCCTTTCCCTTTCAAGGAATTCTCCCTCTTTTTTTCCCGGTTTTTGGGCACCTTTTTAAAAAGGGGTAAAAAAAAATTTGAAAGGAAAAAAAGTTCCCCAAAAAAAAACAAAAAAAAAAAAATCGTTTTAAAATTATTAAAAATTTTTCCGGGGGGTGGTTGTTTTGGTTAAAAAAAAAAAAAAATTGGGGGGGGGTCCGAAAAAACGGGGGTTAAAAAAAACTTTTAAAAAAAAATTAAAAAACCTTGGCTGAGTTTTGGTTAACTAGGAAAAAAAAAATAAAGAATTTCGGAAAAAATGATTTAAAAAATTCAAAATTTTCGGGGCCCTTAAGGGAAAATTCCTAAATTTAAGAAAAAAAAGGGGTTTGTTTGGCAAAAAATGTTTTTGACTCCTTGGAAACGGGAAAAAAGGGAAAAAATTTGGGCCCTTTGGGGCCCCCCAAATGAAAAAAAACAAAAAAAAAGGGGGGGGAAAAAAAAAAAAAAACCATAGGGGGTTATGAGTTCTTTTCCCTGGGTCTTTAAACTCAAAATTCCACGATCCCCCTTGTTTTGTCCCTTGTCCCCCAAATACCCTCTTTTTTTTTTTTTTTATCACTATTGCTTGTCCGGGGGTAAGGTTACCCGGTTTTTTTTCGGAGGTTTTTTCAATTTTTTTTAAAAATTTGAGGTTTCAAATTTCCTTTTAATTTTTAAGTTTTTTTTTATTTTGAAATTTAGTTTTTTCGGCGTTTTTTTCCCTGGGACCTTTTTGTTTTTTAAAATTAAATTTTTTAAGTTTTTTCCTTTTTTATTTCTTTCTGCTGTTAAGGGATGCGGGTTTTATTTTGGGGATTGGGGGGGGGAATCTGTTTTTTTTTTTTATTTTGGCGGGAGGGGGCCTTTTTCCCTTTTTCTTTTCCCTTTTTGGGGGGGGGGTTTTTTTTCCAATGAAGGCCCAGGGGGGGGGGGGTGGCCTCTCCCCGGGGGGGGGGGGGGGGGGGTTTTTTTTTTTTTTTTTCGGGTTTTGGTTTTTGTTTTTTTCTATTTTTTTTTGGTTTACATTTTTAGGGTTTTTTTTAAATTTTGGGGGACTTTGTAACTTTTCATTTCCCCTAATTTTTTCTTTTTTTTCCTTTTGAAGTTTTTCACTTTGCGGTTTTTTGGCTATTTTGATTTTTTTGGATTTTTTTAATAAACCCCCCATTTTGGGGGGAGTGTTTATCAGGTTTTAAGGGGTTTTTTCCTTTTTTAAAGTTTGGGGCACTTTTCTGTTTTTTATTGCAAACATTTTTAGTATTTTAAATTCTTTTTTCCCTTTCCTTTAAAATTTTATTTTTTCCTTTTCTAAGCATCTTTTTTGTTGTTCATTTTTTGGGATTTTTGGGGGGTTTTGTTTTTTTTTTGGGGAACTTTTTTGGGAGGAAGGGGGCCATCCCTGTTCCCGGGGAATTTTTTATTTTTTTTTTTTTTTATTTATTTTTTTTTTTTTTTTTTTTTTTTTTTGTTTTATTTTTTTTTTTTTTTTTTTTTTTTTTTTTTTTTTTTTAAAAAATTTTTTTTAATTTTTAAATTTTTTTTTTTTTGTTTTTTTTTTTTTATTTTTTTTAAATTTTTTTTTTTTTTTTTTGGGGTAAAGCCCACTTGATCTTAAATGGATGTTTGTTTGGTTGTTTTTTCGGGGAAACCGGTTTGCTAGAATTTTATTGTTTTTTGAAATTTGATTTTTCTTTTGGGGAGATTTTTCCCGAAGTTTTTTCTTTTTTTTTGGGTTTTTTTGTAAATTTTTAAAGTTTTGAGGAAAATTGATTTTAGTTTCAAAAGGGAATTTTTGTAGTTTTTCCCTTTTCTTTTTAAATTTTTTGTGAAAGAGATTGAAGGAATTGGGTATTAGGTTCTTTCTTAAAATTTTTGATAAAAATTTCTCCACTCAACCTTGGTCCGGGGTTTTTTTTTTGTTTGGGGAAAAGGAACTTTTTTTAATGCGGCTGCTATTTTTTTTTAGGGTTTTTTGGGACTTTTTAAAAGAGGGTTTTTTTTGCTCCTCATTTAATTTTGGTTTACCGGGGTTTCTGTTTTGAAAATTGTTCATTTCACCATATTTTCCCTTTTTGGGTTGAGAAATGGGCCCCTTTGTAGTGGGGGTTTCTTTTGTTTTTTTTTAAAAATTTTTCTTTTGTTTTATTGTTATTTTCTCCCTTTTCAGACCCTGTTTTTTTTAATTTGGGTTTTCCATATCTTTGCCCTCTAAATTTTCGGGTTCAGGGGTTTATCTATTTTGGGGAATTTTCCCCCAAAAAAAAAAAACCAATTCCTGGTTTTTTGATATTTTTTTATAGTTTTTCTTTTTTCTACTTGGTTGATTTCGGGCCCTGGGGTTTGTTTTTTTTTTTTTTATTTTTTTTTGTATAAATTATTTCCTCTTGGGGTGTTTTTTGCTTTTTTTTTTTCTGGAGTTTTTTCAGATTTGTTTGTCAAGCATTGTTTAAATGTATGCCCTCCCCAATTTTTTTTTGGGGTTAGGGGTTGAGCTAGGGGTTTTCCCCTTAGCCCCTTCCCTTTTTAGGGAGTCCCAAAAAAGGTTTTGGGAAAGGGATGTTTCCTAATTTTCCCATTAAATTCAAAAAATAGTCTTTAATTTTTTTTCCCTTTTATTTCTTCCTTGCCCTTCATAAATTGAGTAGAACTTTTGGTTAAATTTTCCACACATGTGGGGTTTTTTCCATTGGTTTTTTTTTTTATTAAAAGACCACCCCTTTTAATTTCCGTGGTAAATCTGATGGGGGATGCAAGGATTATTTCAATCTTTTTTTTATCTGTTGGGCCGTTTGGTGACCAAATTTTAATATGGCCCTTTTTTTGAAGAAGGGGGTCCCCCTTGATGTCTGAGAAAAAAGGGTAATATTCTTTTCGCCTTGGGGGATGAAATTTTTCCCCCTTTTAGATTCTTTTTTTTTAAATCCTTTTGATTCATAACTTCTTTTTTAATTTCTGTTTTTTTTTATCTTTTTGTTTCCCCCGTGTTTCCATATTTTGTCCATTTTTTGAGGGGTGGGGGTGTTTTAAAAACCCCCCCCTTATTATTTGGGGGTGAAAGGGGTTTTTTTAATTTTTTGTTTTCGGGTTTTATAGTAAATTTT